>CALNHX010011884.1:0-28891 GCA_940337035.1 Agriotes lineatus
TTATTGTGGATCTATTAAGAGATTTATTGGCCAAGTTGGTTCTCCGCATGCCTCGGCGCATGCGCTTATTGCGGTTGGTCACCTGTTTTCTTGGCTGTCAAGTGTCAAAGTACGTCGATATTTCTGAAATTTTGCATGGGACCATAATTTTACATTTTGAACAACTCTTGCTGATGACATTTTGTTCGATTTAAAACAAGAAGGGGTACTTTACCTGAAAAAACAATTGCTTTTATCTACCGCTCGTGAGGGCTTATGAAGACCAATCCAACATTTTCCTATTAAGATTTTCGACTCAGAATTGTACAAGGAATATCGCTACCTGGAGCTTTTGCGTGAATTTGTATACACCCTGTATATTATAGTGTTGAATAGTCTGTGTCAATTTATTTGCCTGCGCCAATGTTTTGCTTTTATTATTTAGATTTATTTATATCAAACAACAATGCATTTTTTGCTGACATTTTTCTGTCAGTTTTGTAAGGATTCTTAATGGGCAAAATATATGCAACTCCCCCATTAAACGACTTCGCGTTTCTTGCCATTTCTGAAATGCCAGTACTGCACATTACACAGTGGACACCCTGTTCATAAGCTTTTCTTCCAGCACGAGAACTGAATACCCTTCAGACTGATTATTCCACTGGAGATGACCAAGTTGTTAGCCGAGCTGTCAACTTAACAGAGGAACATAAGCTAGTGTCACACACAATTAAAAATGGCTATTGAGTAAATGTCGTAACAGTCATCAGCGTGAATTTTTTTAAGCAAATTCCAAGAAATTATGTTTGAAATTAAATTATCAAAGCCCGACCAACTATGCTGCATAATTAAATGCTACTGCAAATCAGTGTACACAATTTTGAAATCTGCCGCTAAAAAAAATATTCGGAAAGATGGATATATGGAAATATCCATAAACATTTGAATGAACATTTAAACGAAATGGGCAATGAAAACAAAAAGAAAACAATCCGTGGAAAAACCATTGCTTTCCAAAGATTATGCGAAAGACGCTATAACAACGGATGTGACAGCAAAGAAAGTTCAGCAGGGGTTAATGAATTATATTACAGCCTCTCAAGTTAGAAACTCAAGATACGGATTTTAATCGACCAAGTAATTACGCAATGCCCAGGTTCACACTGATAAGACTGCTCACAGCAACAAGAAAGTGTCCGAGAAACCACCAAATGAATGTAATGGTAATGAGACTGACTGTCAAATACTGTGAAATAAACGAAAATACAACACCTAACAAAATGGTCGCTGATAAATATTAGAGAACTGAAAGAAGAAGAAGAAAACGGGAAAGTCAAGTAGATAATCAACCACTTTATACCTCATTTATTTATTTAATCAACGAAATAGACAACGTAAACGGAGAAATCGGCTCAAAATTGAAGGCCACCTTAGAAAAAATTTCAGACGAGAAGTCCAGCAAATCAAGAAGTCAAATTTTAGAGATTTTGGTCAACATTTCGGCTGTGCACTCATGCTTTTCAAATTACCAAAATACTTTTAACGAAACGGCAAAAGGTTTCGTTGTATCTATTCTATGTTGGAGGCAAGCTATTATATGAAACAATTTACGCAAATATAAAAATATTTTACCATCAATCAGCACCTTAAACAATTACGTTGTCAATAATAACACGAAGATTGAGGAAGGATTCTTTTATTACAATGGTTTTGTCAAGTTTCTAGAAGACAGAAATTTACCAAACGTTGTATGGATTAGTGAGGATGCTACTAGAGTAACGGGAAAGATTGAATACGATCCCAAAACAAATAAACTAGTAGGTTTTGCCTTACCACTAATCGATGGATTGCCTAAAACTGATGCATTTTTGGCCACTTCGGCGAAAAAATTCAGGAAAATTTTGCCCAGGGTATCCAGTCGAATTATGCCTATCTTGTAATGGCTCAACCGCTGTCAAAATCTGCACCAGCTTATTGCCTTTCGTGTTTGGTACTGACAATGCATTTAATTCTAATGCTGTTCTATAACGTTGGCAAAGCATAAAGTTGAATGCAGCAGTTGGTAGCAGCATCATTTTTAGATGCAACTACAGATATCAAGGAGCGATTGCATAACATTTGGTATTGCGTGTTTTTTCTTCGAATCTGGCGAACATGGCTTACTGATCATCTCAATTATAAGGTCGGTAATAATTTTATAACTGCAAACTGTTACACTTGTTATGAGCTGAATACTCATACACTCATTAACATCATCGTTAACTTCCGAGAAAATCTCCTGTTAACTAATGACATGTTTATTCACTGGCTCTTCAGTAACCAAACTTGCGAAAGAACGTTCAGAACCACTAGATCCATGACTTCGACTTTTTCGACGGTAATAAATTATAGCATAAAGGGAATAATTCAACGGTTGGATAGAATAAAGGCAGTCAATAATATTCTGAATGATTTGAAAGGTATCTTGGTTTTTCCGAGAGAACAAAAAAAGGACTCATTCGGAAATTTGGAACGATGTGTAACTTCTTATTTGAAAAACATAGACAACTATTGCATAAAAAGTAGAGTAGATACGGCACTGAAAGATGCCATACTACATACAGAAAATGTTGGCATGGTTGTTACGCACAATAGCTGGAATAATATTTCAATACTTCCAGTTTCAGAGAGTTTGAATCAAGGTTCAAATGAATGTGAGAATCAAGCGGAATGCGATTCAATCGACGACTCCAATGGTTACTGTCACAAACAATGATAATCAGAAAGTTACGAACTTACTGCCAATAGATCCTCAAGATGAGAAGGCCAGGAAGAACCTCATGACCTATACAAGGATGTGAGTGATATTTCCTTTTTAGGGGTTGGCGAAGACCTGTTAATGGAAGATCTTTTTTTTTAAATTCTCACAGTCTGAATATGTGGTTGAAATAGGACCATTTGTTATAGTAACTATGGGCCCCTAAATCTGCTGTCATTAAAAAGTCATCTTTATGTTAGCTTTTGGAAGAATTTAAAACCAAAGTCAGTAAGGATCGGTTACGGAAATGTATTACTACTTCCAAATGATTGATTCCAGAAAGCAAAAATTAACTCCAAAAACGACTTATAACACAGACACTTGGCGAAAAGGTAAATTCGCGGCAGAATTACAACGAAAGCAGGACACAGAATCAGCTGTGAAACTAAAAGAAACATTCGAAAGAAAAAATGCGATGATGAGAAAGTATCCGAATCTTCTTCAGATGAGCAAATGAGCATCAGGTATGATAATCATTATTATTGTTACTATTCCAAATGAAGTTTTACGAATGCTTTTTTGTTCATGTTGTTTAATATAAATAAAGAGAAAAGTTATGTACCAATGTGATTTTGATATGAACCTGACAAACTTCCTTCACGAGAACGTTTAATTTCAGTGTCGTAATTAACATAGAAAGCATTTTAAAGAATTCTCAACATATGATCATTTTGGTATCTCGGAATTCATGTGGATTTATTCAGATTTATGTGGTTGCATTAGATTTATTTGGATTTTTTTGGATTAATTTGGATATTCTTAGATTTTTATAGATTTATTAGGATTTATTCAGATTTATTTCGGGATATCGAGTTATATTTGGATTTATCCGGATTTATATTGATTCATTCAAGCTTTACTAGGATTTATCTAAATTTTTTCGTGAAAATGGATTTATGGTGTACAAAATTCTGGCAGCTGTTACCCCCTAGGCGACGCCTATAATTGGCCTAACGGGTATTGACTGAGTACAAATAAAATAAAAATACAAAATAAAAAAGAATAAAATAAAAAATAAGATAAAAATAAAAATAATAATAAAAATCAAAATTAAAATTAAAATTAAAATAAAATTTAAAATAAAATTAAAATAGTCCAGCTACGATTCCAGTTGTAATACAAATGAGTCAAGATTTATCTGAAAGAAGTAACTAAAATGTAACACAAAAGTTTAATTCTTACATATTAGGTTAATAAAAGGGTTTATTTCGTAATGTGGTTGGAGATATACACAATTGGAAACTGTTAATCTAAAATTAAAATTAATGACAACTAGAAAAGTTATAACGATTAAGAATAGAAATCTGTATTATCGATTGTTTGATAACCCATAGTTTTAGCGGGTATTTTAAAATAACGAAACAAATGGTGTGTAAAAATTTATTAAATGAGATTCACAATTCCAAGTTTATTAAAACCGAATTTAATGGTCATTTTTAAATAATATTATACTGGTATTTACAGATACATAATGTCATACGTATAAATAGTGATCTACGGAAAAATTAAGTGCAAAATTAATAAAAAACTTAGTGAGTGCATAAACTAACATTAATTAAGATATTGCTGCCAACTACAAGAAGGAAAAGCTGTTTCTGAGATCAAGAGAATTGGAAAGCACAGAAGATAAAAGAGTTCGAAGACAGAAGATTACAAAGTAAGTGTATTCAATTTCAATTAGAAATCGAACAAATATAAAGGAAAGCAGTATTAAGAAAGATTACCTGCTACTTACAAATATAAAAATTTAATTCAATTATTGAAGAACTAATTAGATAATTTTGTAAACATACAATAATTAGTATAAAATTGATTTGAATGACGTTAAGTATTTTTCAGCTAAGGATCCTTTTCATGTGCGTTGGCTGCTGTAGCTGAATGATTCAACCTACCTTACAATAATTTAAGGCGCATTAAATTTTACTGCTAATAAAACTAATCAAACTTTGTTAATAAGAGATGTTTTAAGTTACACATATTTAATCTGATATGGTTACTAAGTTTGGAGTAGCATGTAAGCACTCCTTTAAAATCCCGGTAAAAGATCTTCTACAAGGACCAGCGATCTTGCTCCAGGGTGATCTTGGCTTCCTCCCACATCCCAATTTTCCGGGGAAAACCTTGTCCCACCTCTACCCAGTCCACTTTTTGTCTCACCTTTATTGTAAATCCATGCATCAGGACGTCTGGCCAACGTGATGTATTATCACTAAAATCTTTCCAAATGAAAGATCTCTCTGGTTGTTTCAATGAAAACCCATTCACATATACTTTAATCATTCAGAATCTAAATGCCAAAGTTGACACACAACCAGAAAACAATAAACGCTATATTGATAAGCACGGAATAGACCAAAAAAATGAGAGAGGAAATCTACTGGTTAAATTGAGCGAAGAAAACTACCTGTATACAATAAACAAGTTTTTCCAAAAATCACCAAAAATAAAATAGTCATGAAGAAAGCCTAATCATGAAATCATGAACGAAATTTTTATAATCTCCAGTAACAGACAAATTGTACAGGATAACAATAGGAAGTCACCACAGACTAGTTCGGGTTAAACTGTACATTAATCCAAAAACACTAAGATCTAAAAGATTCACTTAAATAGTAGGAAATATTGACAGATCGCAACTATCCTAACTAAGCTAAATATTCACTACAGCAGCTGTCCATGTCATAGCAAAAAGAAATAAAAATGACACACAGAAACTGATAGAAAGAAGACGAATCCTAAAACCAGACAAGAACAACCACCTGAACAGGCGTATTTTAGACCTGGATTCAATACCTGCGCCCACTTACAGATTTTGCTACATGTAATCGAGAAGAGGAATGAATACAACATTAACCTGGACATGGCCTTCATAGATTACGAAAAAGCGTTCCACTGGGTGGAGATATGAGTAATACCAAACTTTCTAAGAAATTGTAGAGTAGATGGCAAGAGCGTAGAGATGTATGTAAAAACCTACAAAAACACAAGCCCAATACCAATTAAGAAACGAGTACGACAAGAAGACAAAATATCTCCAAAACTGTTTACCACTGCATTGGAAGACGTTTTCCATTATATGTATAGACTGGTCAACTAAAATATTAAAAATAGAAGAGGTTTATCTCAGGCTCTTAGGTTTGGTGATGATATAATACTGTTCAGCACCGACCCATCTGACCTAGAGAATACGATCAACAAGTTAAATTACAGAATAAAGGAAATCTAACTCACAATGAACAAGAAAAAAAATTATGCACAAGAGTTTGCATTTGAAAATCACTGACAGCTATCTATACCTAAGCCAAAATATAACAACTGCCAATGATAGTATGACAGAAGAAATTAACAAACGGATACAACTCAGCTGGTGCGCTTTCGAAAAAATTAAGCTATAATTGAAAATCGGATATCCACAATTCATTAAAAGCCAAGGTGTAGGATCAATGCGTTTTGCCCGTAATGACATGCGGTGGTGCAAGTTGACTTTTAAAAAAGAACAACGTAAAGATGCTAGCACAAACACAGAGAACCCAAAAGAGACAAAAATTAGGAATTAAGCTGATTGACCGTAGGAAGAACACCTTGATACGAGCTAATACGTGCTGTTAAAGCAACTACAATTACATTGGCCTCTCTGTGTTTTTGTTATCAGAAATCTGTATTATAACCATAGTTTACGGGAATTTTTACCAAGGGTAGTTAATACCAGTGCATTGATTACATTAGTGGTTTTGAAGATTACCCGTCTGCTGTGGAAGAAATCCAAAAAATATTTGGTCAGCGAAATTAAAGGTCAGTCGAGTCCATTTAGGGTCCCTTCTCACGAGGCGTTTTTGCAGCGCTGCAGAGTGGCGCCGCTGGTAGGGAAACATTGTTTTAAATAGACGCTTTCACACGGAGCGTTCAACGAACGCGCGGTGGCGCGTTCGAGCCACTCGTAGCAGACTTCCGCTACCAGAAGCGCGCGCTGCTAGTCGCGAGACCCCTTCACACGGCGCGACTCGCAGCGCTACTAGCGGCGGGCAGTGATTCTTGGAAGCGCAGCCGCAGAACTAAGCCAGTGCTGCCGATTGATACATAATTTTGGCAAATCATGCCATAATTTTACGTCAGGCCAACGGCAACACTGACTTTTTAGTTTGTTGCGGGTTACCGTTAAATTCCGTTGTATTGTATGTGCTTGTGAAAATGGATAGAGAAGTTTCCAAAATCGACACTGCGTTCATCTCGATGCACTGCAAGTGACAAACTACCTATTTCGGTTTCACCTGGCAACGCCGGCGGTAGCGCTGCTGTGCGACTTAGCAGTTCTGCCTGCTACACAGTAGCGCCGCAATAACGCGCCACACAATCGCGTACCCTGCCACTTCACGGCGCCACTCTGCAGCGCTGCAAAAACGCCTCGTGAGAAGCCGGCCTTAGGTTCATACGGCCTTGCTTCGTTGAGCACGATAAAGATGAGCGAAAACGGCACATGTTTGAATTGTTCTGCAACTAAACACGGTGCACCGGTTATCCAGTGCGACGGCTGTCGTGGAAATATTCACTTGGCTTCCGCAGGGTTTACTGAGAACGATGTCAAAATTACGCGAGGTAAGTCACGCTCAATGAAAATAGTATTGTAGGAGAATTGGCGTCATGGAAACGAAAATGATTAGCGCTAGTTGATATTGTCATTCTGACGTTGTATTTATTACTGAATAAATATTTTGAATTGAATAACTGAGTTCAGTATCTACAGTGGCGACACCGGTCACCGACGATGTCAGATACAAGACAATCGCTTAAGAATGAAGAAAATGGCACCGTACCCTCCGAGACAGCAGATGATAGCACTGCTGTCGCACGTGTCACGATCAAGCCGCCTCCTTTTTGGCGAGAAGATCCAGTTCTTTGATTGGCACTGCTAGACGCACAATTTGCTACGGCTGGCATCACAACGGAACTGACAAAATTTCATTACGTTGTAGGTTCCATCGACACCTCTGTCCTTGCTCAGGTAGCAGACATCATTCGTAATGCACCTGCGACAGACCCCTACAACACCCTTAAAAACGTCTTACTTCTTGCTTTGCGGAATCGCAAGAGAAACGACTTGCCGGCCTTCTGAAAGGTACATCCCTGAGTGACAAGCGTCCCACTCAATTGCTACGAGAACTAATAAACATAGCTGCAGGGACAGTCAACGACGAAGTCCTCCAATCTATTTCTATAAGAAGTTTACCATCCCAGATGCAGTCTATTATAGCTGTATCTCAGGGCAATCTTGATGATATCGTCTTCATTTCTGATAAGGTACATGACGTATCAAACCACGGCGTGCTTACTATACAGGAGCCAAGTACCTCAGTCTTGCAGTCACAGTTGTACGACATCACCCAGACAATTACTCGCACAAAACGATACCTAATAGAAGCGAATCCTCCATGTTAAACGTTGGAAACACGCCACCATTTTATTCACAGAACTGCACCCTAACGACGGGGTGGCCCAATTACACAATGAATGGGAGATTTAAATGGCGCGAGCGGGAAATTTAAATGGCGCGTATTGGCAACCCTCGAATCACATTAATTTAAAAAAATATTTTATGAATAAAATTTGACTTAAAAAATAATTTGAAAGTTTTAATTGAAAATGCTAAATGAGACATTAGCAATTAAAATTTACGAATTATTTCTTAAACACAAATTACAACAGAACAACTTCTAATGTAAATAAAACAATTATATACCGAAATCACTAGTAAAAAAACTTTATTAATGTATTAAATACAGCTGAAACAATATACAATAATAAACAGCTAGTTAAATAGTAGCAATATATTTATTAAATGAAAACGATAAATTCGTAACAATAAAAAAATAACTACATAAAAATGAAATATTAAATTCTAGAACAAAAACTAAATGCTTATAAAACTACATCTAAATAAATAACATATATAGTTATTAACATAATAAATAAATAAATAGCAACCTACAACGCAGCCAATTTCTTCATTTTCTTAATATGTCCTTGGGTAATGGCGGTGTTCGGCGTATTCTTATCCTTGACGAATTTGAGGATTAAGAAAGTGGTGCACTTACCTAATATCACATCGTCGCAGATGTGGTCATCGTCAGGGCAGTACCTTTCTCCAAAACCTATCGATGATTTGTAGAACTGCTTGAAGTTGCTCTCCAAAGTAGGTTGAAACGCGTTAACATAAAGAAATGCATATAAATTACCATGGATAATAATAATAATAATAATAATAATAATAGTCTTTATTGCACATAATATACTACATAATACTACACAAATGAAACAAAAATGAGAATTAAGTGCAAGGGCGAAGTTCAGATTGGCTCATCAAAAGAACCATCTGCTCCTCCACTTAACCCAAAAAAAAACCAATATATAAATTTCATAAACATGAACGGCGATTCTACAAAAACAAGTAAGAAAACATAAATAATTAAGAGCGTGGCACATCAGAATCCTCTACCACTGTTCTGCAAACCAAGCAAGTACAGCTTACAGTGCTTCTTAAATCGCGAAGGGGGGTAGGCTTTAAGATAGTTTGGTAGTTTATTGTAGATAGATGCAACACCATATGAAAAGGACCTTTCAAAGAATTGAGTACTGTGTGATTGTAGTGCTAACAGACCGCGGTGCCGTAAATTAAGGTTATGAATGTCAGTTCTATATCTGATTTTTCTATATAGATAAGCAGGAGTTTTAAAAAACATTACGTTATGAAAGAGACAAGCCTGATGTAATAACCGACGATTTTCCATGTTCAGCCAATTAAGAATGCAGAGCTTATGCGACACGTGTTCAAATTTTACACGTGTTCAAATTTTGATACTTTTGATGACTGGCTTAACTTACTCAGTCGCATAGCATAATATTTGATCTTCATAAAATTCTTTAAAGGATGTTAAAATATGGTGACTGGTAATTTCGGAAGAAAATAATTTTGATCGGCAAGCATCGCAATAAGGTACACACATATTTTTTAAAATATATCCTGCAACATATCCCAAACCCTGACTATCCTCACAGCTCATTTCTGTAGAATTAACAATTTCAAAATTATTTATGTCTGATTGCTATACTTGTTCTTCTTTGCCAGATGAAAATTTTAGTAAATTTCCTAAATCAGCCAAAGGGGTACAGAGGTCATCTTCACAGTTGTCTGTGTCAACAGGTGTAACCAACTTGTTAATAACAACAGTTTTTAAGGCTGCTGTAAATTGATGACATGTAGGATTATCGTTTGCTATGCCATGCTGACGAATGGTACAAAATAGATTTTCGACTGGATCTTGGTTAAATGCCCGTAAATTTTGAAAATGAAATCCTTCCACATTTTGCAAGTTCTTCCAGAGAAAAATAATGGACCTGATTGTTGTCTGCAAACCTCGAATAAAGGAATACTGGTTGGTGACATTCACTCCAGTCTTCAGGTCAATTAATTTCCACTGATCCAGTTCTGTCAATAATTTCGACCAAAATCCCAAATGAACAGAATTTTGCTTTAATGCACATTTATAGATTTTGTCATCTGGGGATTTAACTTGACAGCTGTTTAAAGAATCAAATAAGTTATCAATTTTTTTTACAAATTTTGCCGTGTAAATGGATTCTGAAGGTAGCATGTTGGCAAAAGTACTAAACGTTTCTATGGCAGCAGCCACATAACTGCTAAGTTGAGTAGCAGCAACCTTCACTTTCATTTTCACATAAGAATCTTTAAAGTTAAAATGTTGTTGTTTTACTTTTGGTAGAGATTTTAAAGTTTTTTGCTGATCGATATCAAAAACAGACTGGATGTATTAAAATTTCGCATATTTGTGAGGTTTAAATTGAATTTTGCATCTTAATAATGCATTACCCGTAAGTTTTAAAAAGTGTGGTACATCAAAAATTGTAACAATCGGTTGATCTTTAACAAAGAAATAATACGGGCTTTGTCTAAGATTTTTTTCTGAAAACAATTTTCACAATGCTGATTGATTAATTGAACTGTGATCACAAACGGTAGCTATTACATGTAAACCAATCTCTTGAAGCTGACATATTATTTCTTTGATAAGTTGCATCAGATTGTTTGTTCCTATAGTCTTTGCTGTGAAATAATAAGCAACTACTTGTTTCCACTGCTGTCTTATACCTCGAACCATAAAGACAAGGGCATAATTAGCTGATTTATTTGACCTGCCCAATGAACCTAAATCTTCAAAACCAGTGATTATCTGCTTGTGTTGCTCATAGTGAAATCCTGCAATTAAAGACACTTCATCAAAAATTAAAGTGCAATAGCGATTTGCATCCACCATTTTTTCAACCTGAGTTTCTAAATAATCTAAAAGACCATTGTTAAGTCCCGTTTCAAATGGAATTTTCGACAACAACCATTTCAAAGTTCTAGCAGGGGGTAAATGGAAATACTTTTGTAAATATTTATACAAGCCCAGACTTCTTTTATATAATGACAACCCGAATACTATATCTTGCTCCGTCTATCTACGAGCACTAGGCTTGCTAGTTAGTTAGTCGACCTCAAGAACCGCTGTCTTATTGACCGACTAACTTCTGACCACTCACTGTTCTGTCGTCGGCAGTCCAATTCCCAGCATCAAGACCTTCAACAAGCATATAACGTACCACGCTATTCTCTGTCAATTCCCGGCTATAAGACGACCACCAGAAATCGTCCCTAAGGTAGCAAAGCACACAACAACGCATCATGAACCAGTTTGGAGATATCAAAAATCTTATTTCCTCTCTTGAAAGTCAATTAGCCAAGTCTATTAATGAACTTAAAATCCAGTTAGAGGTAAAATTTGCTGGAATTAAATCTAATAATACTAACAAAGAATTGAGAATGTCCGAGTCACTTATTCAAGAAATTTCGGAAAGACAAAAGCGATCCTCCAATGTAATAATCTTTAATCTTGAAGAAAGCGGGTCTCAGCAGCCTGCGGAGCGTGAACAATATGATATGGATACTGTAAAATCACTTCTTGATAATGTTGCTTCGGTTAAGCCTGATAAGGCAAGACCGCTCCGCGTTTGTTTCAAAGACCACTATCAAGCACTGGATATTCTGAAGAATAAACAAAAACTGATGGCAAAAAATAAAACTCTAAGAATTAAGGCTGATGAAACGCCTATGCAAAGAGAGCACATGAAAACCCTTCGAATGGAGCTTCAGGACAGAACTGATCAGGGCCAAACGATTTAACCATTAGATATGTCAAGGGTACTCCTACTATTGTCAAATCAAAAAACCAGTAAATAAAGCAGATAGGGACTTCCCATCATCCCAAGAGGGAAACTCGCAATCAGCGTTATTCATGAATTCGGTTCTTACGACTAATCTAACGCAACTAGTAAAATTTCCGACGCGCTTTAGAACTAACTGCAACCCGTCTCGCCTTCATTATCAATGATACCAATATTATAGCTAACCTGGAATCACTACCACCGATTGGCAAAAGTGATCACTTAGTAATCATTGCAAAATCACAGCTCACTGTAAACGTATCTACATCATTTAAACAAACCTTCAAAAGAAATTATAGAGCAGCAGATTATACTAAATTAAATAACTACCTAAACAATCTACAATGGCCCATATGTGATGTAAGTAGCATGTGGGACAACGTTCTTCTGAACATTACCCACGGCATCGACAACTATGTTCCAATGTCTAAAACCAACATGTCTACAATGCTTTGTATTAATTCCAGTATTAGACGTGAGATAGATAGAAAACGAAAACTTTGGCATAAATATCGCAGAACATTAACACGATATGACTATGACATTTACAGACTAAGCTGTAATAATTTGTCAAGCATATTACGTACTGCAAAGTTCAGATACGAAAATGGACTAGTTGAAAAAGGATAGCAACAACAATTTCTTCAAGTATGCCAAAAGAAAATTGAACTCAGTTCACATGCTGGTTTTAAAAAATTCAAACAATGACCTGACAACTGAGCCAAAAAAGATAGCAAACTTGTTTGCAGATGAGTTTTCAACTTCATTTGCAGTAGAACCGTTGACGGTTTTCCAGCTACTCAATGAAACTCTGGAAAACAATAACACACTAGAAGTTATTGATATTACCGAAGAAAGTCATCAAATCGTTTAAAGAGATTAAAACTAATCCTTCTCCAGGTTCGGATTAATTACACCCAGTGCTACTTAGACACTGTATAGACCCTTTGGCTAAACCAATGGCACAGTTAATGGACAGGTCTTTAAAAGAAGGAAAAGTACCATCTGAATGGAAGGAAGCTATCATCGTTCCAATCTACAAAAAAGGGGATAAATTTGAAGCAAAAAAATATAGACAAATTAGCCTTACTTCGATACCTTGTAAATGCATGGAGAAAATTGTAGCAAAAGAGTTAACAGAGTTTCTTTTTTTAATAAATTGTTTATTGCCAGATCAACAAAAAGAAATATTTGTTATAGTTTAAGTCTGGTATGTATGTTTCTTTGACACAGTTTGTAATTAACTGCACCACTGCACTCACTAATGATGTCTATAAAGTTTTTGGCACATTGTCGTGTAAAGTCTTGAATTGTTGATAAACCCATTTCGTAGTGGAGTTGGTTGTTTCTCACGTACCACGGAGCGTGAACGGCTATTCGTAACACTTTATTTTCTAGCTTTTTAATATTTGATTTGGATGTATTATACCACACCGGCGAAGCATATAAGGCTAACGGTCGAAGTAGGGCTTTATATAGAAGTATTGTGCAATTGGGTTTAAGATTTTCTGTTAATTAGTGGGCAAAGTTGTTTGAGTCTACTGTAGCACTGCATTAATTTTTGGTTAATATGATAGCTCCAACTTATCGCGTGTCCAAGTGTATTCCTAGATATTTCATAGCTCAGTCTTTCAGGTTTCAAGCTACAGTATTTCCGTTGATTTCTATGTTGGGAGCATCTGTAATTTTTCTTAAGGCAAAGATCTTGGACTGACATTTGGTTGGGTTTATATGTAGGTTCCATAATTTAAACCATCGACTAATTTTATTAACTACGTGCTGTAGGATTGAAATGGCTTCATTTAGGTCAGCGTGTTATGTGAATATGACCGTGTCGTCGGCAAATGTAGCTAGGGTAGTTGCCACTTCGGCCTTGTCTGATGTAAAGATGTTGTATAGAAGCAAGCCCAGAATATTGCCGGAGGTACCTCGGATCGTATTGTTTTCACTTCGGATGGGAAGGAGTTGACTCTAACAGTAAAGGTTCGGTTTTCCAAAAATGAAAAAATCGTTGCTTTGAGGTAGTTCGGCATTGTAATGTTCAATATCTCCTTTTTAAGCCTTCAATCCATACCTTATCGAAGGCCGCTGATACTTCTAAAAATACTTCTACAGTGTATTGTTTGTTTTTAAAGCCAAACTCGATCGTTTCGCTAATACGCTGTAGTTTATGGCAAGTTGAATGTTTTCTTCGAAATCCGAATTGGAAAGTGGGTACTATGTTATGTTTTTCTATGTAGGCTATTGTGCGTTTGTATATGATTTTCTCCAGTAATTTTGATAAGGTTGTTAGAACACTGATTGGTCTGTAGTTTCCCAGTTTCTTCTTATCCTTGCCTGGTTTGCTGAACATAAGTATTTCGGCCTGAATCAATTTTTGAGGAAAATATCCGAGTGGCAAGCATGCGTTGAATATGGATGTTAGATAAGCTAAGGCTTTGAGTGAGAAGTGTTGTAGTATTACGTTGGATATTAAATCATACCCCTAAGGTTTTCTTCTAGGCAATGAGTCTATTATTGTACTTAATTCCTTGGGTGAGGTTGGATTAATGCGTTCTGTAATTGTTGATAAATTGCTTTCGATTGTGTTTATTATTTGCATTGCATGTGTTGCATTGGTTGCCATGACTGGAGTAAACGTTTGCTCTAGATGTGTGGCAACAGCTGATGACTTTTCATCGTCAGTTATGTACGTTTCCGATACTGTTGAATATGATACTAAGACGGGGAGACGATCAGAGTCCAGTTCCGTTACAACCTTTTGATAAATAGGATTGTTGAATTTTTTTTGTAGTACAACCTAAGATGTCGGGCTGGTGGTCTATTCTGTATGGAAATTAGGTGTGTTCTTCCGGCGTTATAACTTGAAATGAGTACTCTGCAGCAAATGTTTTGAGTTTAGTTCCTTCGGGGTTGGTTGCCCTGCAGCCCCAGATACTGTTTTTACTGTTTATAGCGCCTATCACGAGAAGTGGATCTGACGTATTAAATATGGATTGCAGATCTTCTTTTACCAGTTTTTTGTTGGGTTATCTGTATGCGTTCACTAAGGTTAAGTACTGGTCATTTAGTTTTACTTTGGCCGCTACGGTTTCTAGATTTACAGTAGGCATTTCTGGGAGAATGCTATGTACTATTTTTTGCTTGATTATAATAGCTACGCTCCCTGAAGCTATTCTTGCGTTTCTGTTCTTCCGATAGGTACAGTATCCTGGTATCTGGAAAGTGCCATTTTCCGTTAAATGCGTTTCTGTTATTCAAGCAATGTCTACATCATAGCGGGCTAAAAATGCAATAAATAACGAGCGTTGTTTTGTGATGCCGTTAGAATTCTAATTAAGGATGGTTAATTTTTCGATGACTTTTTGGTCATGGTCTATTGATAAGAGGGGGAGGATTGTGTTTGTGATAAAGGATTTTATTTGAGGAGGGTATGGGGTTAAGAAGTCAACCATAGCTTTGATGAGATTGTTTGATATGGGTGGGGATTTCGGGCATTGTCAGCAAATGTCCGTGTTTGGTTGACGAAGAAATTTTTGTTTGGTACTTGATCTTTTGCACGTTTTTGCATCAGTTCAATGTGGTGCTTGAAGCCGCGATAGCTTTCTGCGTGCTCTCCGCCGCAGTTGACGCATTTTGGTGGCTCATTTTGTTTTTTATTACACTGTTGATAGAGATGGTTTCCGGCGTATTTCACGCATCGGGGGTCTAGCGTGCAATAGTTCTTCGTATGCCCATATTTTTGGCACCGATGGCACTGAGGCGTGTTTGTTGATTTTCGTCTTAACTCTACCGTGTAAACTGAGTAGCATAAGGTTTTCAAAAAATATATTTTTTTGGCGATATCGTTATCTGTCAGTTCTACGGCACAAACTGGTAGTGGTTGCTTATTGTTTGTAAGCAGACGGGCTAATTTTACGACTGGTAAGGATTTAAGCTCGTTTTATAATTTCTTCTACTGTTAGTGAAATGGGTACGTTCTTTATTACTACGCAGAGCGGTTTGCCGTGTGGGTTTTGGAATATGTGGTATTTTATAGAGTTGTCGTTGAAATGTATATAATCTTCCTCTTTGCTTAAATTTACGCGTAAAGAGCTTGCATTGCAATGTGTAGTGAACTCGCCGGAGGTTAATGCTTTGATATGTGCAGTCATGCGGTGTGGTTGATAGTGTTGGTGAGATAAATGGGTGAAACCTTTGGTTTGATTATCTGGGCTCCTGATGTGCTGCTTGAGTTAACAGGTTGGCTTTCATATAAGTTGGCTTTTAATTGTGGAGGTAGGTAATACTTGTTTTGCGATAGTACGTCTGGTGCTGACCACATGTATCGTTTTTGTACGTCGTTAATGGGTGGTGTTAGTGTGACTGATTTTAGCTTATTTAGCTTTTGTATTTCCATTGCGGTGCCATTCTTATTATTATTCTCTGTTATTGTACTTGGGATTACTTACTTGTTGGTTTGACTTGATTGGATGGTGATTAAGCCGACGCAACAGCTATTGGCCTCGAGAGATGTCGATTAATTGCACTAAAACTTTCTTGCACTCAGATCAGCGATAGAACACTTCTTTGCGCACAAAGTGTTCTTGTGAAACTTCAAGAGTTTCTTGTAACCCATAAGATCTTAAAAAGTAATCAACATGGATTTAGGCCAGGCCGTTCTACTGCCACAAATCTTCTCCAGTGTGTCGACCTGTGGACTAAATCCGTTGACAGTAATCAGCCTACAGACGTTGTCTATCTAGATTTTTAAAAAGCTTTTGATCTGGTTCCTCATCAACTACTTATCTATAAACTTCAGCATTATGGGGTTAGAAGAAAAGTTTTAATGTGGATTCAAGACTTTTTGGAAGGTCGAAGCAGTTGCGTCAGAATAGATGGTCAGCTTTCTAGAAAATTTCAAGCGAAAAGTGGAGTACCCCAGAGTTCGGTGTTGGGACCATTGTTGTTTAACGTTTTTATTGCAGACCTAACAGTGTTGCTAAAAACCAACGTCTCCTTATTTGCAGATGATACAAAATTCTTTGCTAACCCGCTAAGTGAAGAAGATAAACTAAGAGCCGATATCATCTCAGTCCAGAACTGGTGTTCGGAATGGTGCGTACCCTTAAATGAAAACAAATGCACGGTCCTGCATATTGGCTCCAACAACACAGGCATAACACCAGTGACCCAACAAAACGACCTCGGTATTATAGTCTCGTGTGATCTAAAATGGGAACTTCACATAGGAAGTGTAGTTAAAAAAATAAACGGGCTAGTGTATATCGTGTCTATTGCATTCAAGAACATGTCTCAGCAGTTGTTGTCCAAGATCTATAAGAGTTTTATTTTACCGAAACTTGAATATGCAGTACTAGTTGAAACCTCTACTTTGCGAAAGACATTCACGTGCTTAAGCAGACTCAAAGGCGTATTACGCGGCTGTGTCTGACTATCAGACACCTATCTTATGAAGAGCGTTTAAGAGCCCTCGGTCTTACAACACTCCGTAGAGGCGCATTCGTGGTGACTTAATTGAAGCATACAAAATCCTACAAGGTCACTGTTCTGTCTAAGCGAATATCTTTGCGTGGAACAGTGATGAACGATTGCGTGATCATAACTTTAAACTAGTGCGTGAAAGTTTTCACAAACTATGCCGCCAGCACTTTTTCTCAAATTGAGTTACGACCACGACCACTTGGAATACTCTCCCCAGACACATCATCAATGCACCAACGTTAAATGCTTTCAAAAACGCATGTGATGATTTAAATATCTTGTAGTTGTGACTCTGAATCTACAATGTTATCTATCAAGAAGAAACTTTTTTCCATTCTTTAACGCTGTTTTTGTAGTTATTATTATACAAAATTATTTAATTGTGTATTATTAGCTATGCTTATTGGTATTATGTGTAAAGTTCTTTATTGTTTGTATGTGTGTTTAAGATACAGTGTAATCGACTATGCCGCCTAACTGAAATAGTATTAATGATAGTAATAATAATACAAAAATTACAGATGTCATAAAGAGAGCTCTCAACTCAAATGGCAGTAGGCCGGCCAAATAGCGCGATTGCAAGAGGGAAGGTGGACAAGACGCACATTGGACTGGAGACCAAGAGATATGAAACGCAACGTGGGACGACCGAGTACACGCTGGCGAGATCATATTAGAAAACACGAGGAGATTGAATGGATTACGTTAGCTGCAGATGAATGAAATGAATACATTTGGGGTAGGCCTATATTCAACAGTGGATGGATACATGCATATCATGATCGTGACGTAGTTTTTGAACTGATCCAAGATATATTAACTAAACACAATATGTTGATTAAAGATGTATTAGGCTTCACGATAATCATATTTTTATGTTTACTTGCTTTTAATGCTGCTTATGAAAACATTACGGTATGACCATTTTTATCTAGTTTGCGCCCTAGATTTTGCTGCTTAATTGTATTTATAGTCTACATTTACAGTTTAAATCATAATAGCCTTAAAAATTATAAGCTTTTTTGTACGTCTATAGGAAAAAAAATAAGGAAAGTTTGTTGTTTTTTTTAAATTTATATAGTTTATGTTAACTTATTCATTTATTCAAATAAGGATCAGTACTACAGGGTTCTTCAGAAAAGTCGGACAAACTTCATGAGCGATTTTTTCCAGCATGCTTAGCCTTACAATATTTTTGTTAAAATCCCAGAATCGTGCTATGTTATAATATGGTCGACAATTCGTACTATGGAGCAGTGAACGAGAGAACAGCGATTATTGATAATCGAAGCTTATTTTAGTAGTAATTGCTATCCTGGAACGGCAATATTCCATGACCGGTAAATTCCTCTGGCTTAACGGTATGCGATTCTTTTTTACCGGCCTACTTAAAAGGCAAGGTATATCGAACTCGCCCACAAACAATTTATTAGCTGAACGAACGTATTTGGTAGAAAATTGCAGCAACTGTCATGGTCATGCAACAACGAGCAATGGAAAATATACCTTCGTGTTTAGAAGAGTGTATGAAATGTGAAAAATGACTTGTGAAAAATGCAATATTTCATAAATAAATGGCATAATACAAGGGTAGCACCCATAATTTCCACAAACTAATAGATCAAATACACCACGGAAATCAAACTTGATATGAAACAAATATTTGTTGTTTTCTAGTTTGACAATTCAAATTTAGTTTCGATGCTATTGTTATTGTAATTTAAATAAATGTATTCTATACAATAGAGATATACATAGTTATGGGACGAGAAGTGTAAATAATTTTAGATTACCTACAACAACCATAGCATGTTCACAAAATAATATATTTACAAAGGATTATTATTATATAATGAAATGCCTGACGAAGCGAAACAGGCAAAAAATGTATCCCAGTTTAAAATTTATGCTCTAACTGTGTTAAATTAAAATGTGTGTCATATTATGTAAACATATTTCTTGATGAATATACCTACTTACTCACTTACTTACAACAGTTGTTATGCAAGTTAATTTTGAAATAAATGTTGTGCAGCAAAAATTAATTTAATGAGAGAAAATTTTAGAGCCATAATTTACTATGACCTTACAATTTCCCTATCTCCGAAATAAAGCTTTGGACGAAACAAACATAGACACCGTGCGAAGAATTATTCAGCAGAACAATCGAATCACATTAGAATTATTAGGAGCACCTTGGGCATTGGCATCACTACAATAAACACGATTTTACATAATCATTTGAGTGTAAGACAAGTCTGTTATCGGTGGATACCGCACTATTTAACAAAAACACAAAAACAACAGCATGTGGAATGGCGCATAAAAATTTTGAAGAAATATAATGAAGGTAGATCTAATATAAATCAGTTTACGTTATAACTGGTGACTAAAGCTGAATATATGCATTTGAACCCGAATCTAAGCGGCAGTTAGCACAATGGTTGTTTCCAACAGATCCTAATCCAGTTAAATTGATTGCCTGCTTCTTTTCAAAATCAGGACCGATCAGAACTGTCGTGCTTGAAAATAAACGTACGGTTACCGCAGAATGGTATACAACAATATGCCTGCCAGACGTTATTCAAGAATCTCATTTACGGCGCCCAAGAAGTGAGATCGTTCTGCACTGTGGCAATGCTTCAAGTCATACCGCACATCAAACAAAAGAATTTTTAGAGATTTTCGGGTTAAAATAGCTAAGTCATCTCACATACAATCCTGACCTAGCCCCTTCCGATTAATCCTATTTTCTCGATTATGGGAAAGCATGAAACAAATGCGTGGTGTGCGATTTGGAACTGCCGAAGGTGCTGTGGAAAATTTCTAAATCCTTGTTTCTCAAGGGATTCAAGAAGAGTGGAGTTTATGTTTTGAAAATTGTTTATCGAATGCATTAAAGTTTAAGGGCAAATATTTTTTAAACCAATAATTAAAATTAGTTTTGGCTACCATTAAATTGCAGAAATCTATTGTGCTACCCTCGTATAGTCGTTAGTTACCCAGTATATTTGTTGATAAAAAACAATTTTTAATAAACTACAGAGCTTTAAAATTCTTCAGATCCTTACGGTGGACCCTGTATAAGAGGCGAATGAATTTTATAAATGCAATTCGTTATATAGTTTTGTATGTATTCATTTTAGTAGAGCATGCAACCCTCCCCCCTTGTGGAGGTCAGAACTAAATACGCTACTGGCCACAGCAAGATGCTTGGTCGCATGAATTTATTCCTGACTAAAACTAATTAATTGTGATTATATCAGCTGGCAAAGGTCAAGACATTTGAGTCACCGCGCAAACCTTGCTTTACCTGCAGAAGAACGTACGTCAGATTTATTGCGTCACGAATCGATTCCGAAGGGCGCTGGTGATTATGCTGTTGTTTGCAGTAGATATTACAGCGTCCAGGGCGAGAAGTGGAAAAGTGGAATGTTAACAACCAGAACAACTTTAGTGTGTCGGATTGAACAGGCATGATGAGAAGTTATAATCTTATTTCGACGATTGCTCTTAAAATAGCTCTGCCATTTTCATGACGAGGTCATTAAGAAGGGCATTTTAGGGACTATTATTATCAAACACATCCACAATTCATCACGAAACGGTGGTTACGACTTAGTATAATTATTACTTCTGAGAATAAGTACCGTTGGACAAATTGTTGTAAAATACATCTGCACCGTGGGCGCCGCGAGAGAGGTGCAATAGCACCCCTGGCTCATATTTTTTTACAGTAGGTTCTAATGTGTAAACTGATTTTTGCCGCTGCAGTAGGTTACTAGAATAATCTAATGTAGTGTAAGGAAAGTAATAATAAAAACGTAAAAGTTCGCAATTACAATAAAACGAAATTTTTACACAATTATTCTCACTAATTATGAGTATCACAAAATGGATATATTGATGCCAAGTAACATACGAGTACAATTCAGATAGCTACAGTAGACGCCGCATATTGCAATCACAGTTAATGTTATCATTCGGCTATTGTTATCTAAATCACAATGTACGGACCGGCTGTACACCAATGCATGTAAAATGCATCGGATATGGTGATCAAGAATTCGGTAAATGTTATCGTTTTATCGGCGTTCTCAGAAATGTGTAGTAGGTATGTATGTATTTTTAAAATTCTTAACCCACTGCATATCTGTGTGGGGGTTTGCTGGTCAAATATTTATCCGCAAGAGAAAACATTATTAGTACAAAAATACAATTTCGTTTTGCTAATAATTAACTTTTTTAGTTAATTGTCCACCATTTTTGTTAGTTTCTATTAAGTTTTCTATAAATAAAGGGTCAATTTATGTGCATAGAAAAATACAATTGCAATTCTTTAATTTGCCGGATATCCGGTAAGTGCCAATAAACCACCCAAAAATACCACCCATATTTCGTCACGGCTTTGTCAAGCACAAAGAAGTCGTCACCGGTATTTAAAACCGTATTAATGGAGAATTTACTACTTTCAGCGGCTCATCGCTAAAAATCATCTTAATGAAAGTTACAGAAATCTGGCTAAATATAATCCGACCAATAAAGTTCCATATCAAACGTATCAAAATCTAAATAAAAAACCTTTGTCGGTTATTATTAATAATGTTTTCCGGTCTTTAGCTGCACAAGAACTTGAAGAAGAGCTCGCTGTATATAAACTGCCGATAATAAAAATCACTACGCTACCAAACCACGATAGAAAACCTGTGCTTGTCTGCGCTGTGACTTTTTCAGCAAATGAAAGGGCAAACAAATTCTTCAATATTAGCAAAATCTTTCACTCAATTGTTAGAGTAGAGCTACGAAAAGTAACTTCGAAAAACGCCTCAGTGTCATAGATGCCAACGCTTCGGGCACACTAAAAACTACTGTTCCTTAGAACAAAGATTTGTAAGATGCCAAGGCAAGCATTTTTATACCAACTGCGATAAACCCCGAACATATCTTCCAGTCTGTACAAATTACGGCGAAAATCACCCGGCCAATTTCAGAGGCTGCAAATATTAATTACCCTGAATCCAGGTTTCAACAAGGTATGTTACTCCAAAATAGGACCTTTAATGTAACAACAAGGGTTGATACCCAACAAGTGGCTGATAACGACGAGAAAAACTTTCCCAATCTTACAAGAAGTAGTACTACGCCGAAACCAACCACATCCTGGCACCTAAAACAAATAGCTCGTTACCTGACACCCCACTGTTACTCAAAACTATCTTAACAACCATCTTACACCTTATTCAACCTTGTTTCATTTAAAACTCCTCAATCAAAACACAAATAGCATTAAAGCCCCAACAATCAGTATTTTCTTCATTTCTTGCAAAACATACCATTGGTGTAGCATGTGACTACTACGTTAACAGCAAGAAATGCCTACCATAACCTCAGGAATCATGAACTTTAAGTCTTTAACACCGACGAAGATAAATGCGAAGCCTTTGCCAACCATTTAGAGAAAATCTTTACCTCTCAAAATCACCAAGATCTTGTATTTAGAAACATAGCAGTAAGAGAAATCGAAACTCCAACCGATCAAGGTAGAAAGCATCAAACTAACTTCAACTAAAGAACTCGTCTCAATTATAAAAGCACTACCAATAGATAAACCCCCAGGACATGATAAAATCCTCAACCTCGTACTAAATAATCTGACAGAAAAGCACTACCATACCAGGAAAAAACAAGAAAAATCTGTCTAGCTATCGGCCTATCAGTTTCCTAACCAGAACATCCAAATTATTCAAAGATATAGTAGGTACACGCCTTAACGAAGAAATTAGAGGACTGGATATTTTACCACCTTTTCAGTTCGGATTCAGGGAATGCCACTCTACTTATCGTCAGCTGCAATGCATGATCGAGACAATAAAAAGAAGATTCGAACGTTAACAGTATACAGCTACGTTGTTTTTAGACATAACGCAAGCCTTAAGCCGAGTATGGTTAGACGGTCTCAAATACAAAATCCCATTTCTTCAAATATCCGACTACATTAAAACTATACTAGTTTAATTTTTAGATAATCGCACATTCGCAGTAAAAATACATGTAATCACATCCAGCAAGAAAAATATTCACGCAGGAATTATACAACGAAGCGTTTTGGTCTCGACTTTATTTAATATCTTTATCTCTAACCTACCCCCAGATCAACGCAGAACTTGAAATGTTTGCAGATTATACGGCGATACTCACAAAACACAAACAACTTGAACAAGCCATATCTCAACTACAAATTTCCACAAATACTGTAACCAGATGGTTCAAGCAGTGGAATTTATACATAAACTACTCCAAGTGTGTCTCCAAGATCTTCACACTAAAGCGAATAAAATAACTCACTTTAATCATAATCAATGGCCATCTTATAGTTACAATGGAAAATGAGCGACGAAACAGTAAAATACCTGGTTATACATTCGGACTCTCGAATCACACGAAAACACCATATCTTTAAAAAACTAAATGTAGGTCATACATAACTGGTTCAGTTGTATTCATTTGTTAACAGAAACTCGTTCTTGGGAGCTGAATGCACCACCTTACTCTATAAATCTGCAATACGCCCATTAGTTCTGTATGGATGCGTAATATGGAGAAATACATCAAAATTCAATTTCAAAAGTCTCCAAGCCCTGCAAAATAAAGTACTTAGAATTGCCGTTAGTGCTCTACGGTACAACACCAACGACCAACTTTACTTTGAACTAGGAATGTCAACAGTGGGGGAGCAAATTAAGAAACTGGCCAAGAAAATTCACGAAAATTTTGAAAACTGCATGTGCGCTGCTTTCTAAGAAGTAGGACGAAAAGGAATACACACACGATTAAAACGTAATGTATTACAAGACATTTATCTAAGTGAAGAAGTGTAGGTGGTGTAACAAATCTAAATGTAAACTAATCAAGTGGACTGTGCTTCTAACTAATAAATAGTGCTCCAAATGTGGTGATAATTACCCTTACCTCGTTATTGCAATATACTATTCTATTCTATTAATCAACATCATGCATAACAAACTAATTGTTGAACTGTTACACTATCCATTTAAAAACATGCTTAAGCCCTAGCGCATTGCGGCGATAGATGAAACGATCGTGGAAGGCCAATTCTAATAATCGAGTATGGATTACGTTTTGCGGGTTTCAATAACTCAAGAAGTATCTGAAAGAATTAATTTTGTTACAAATTTCATACGATAAAAGCTACAACTAATTAAAACATTAAATTCATTGCTACGTCGTTTTGAGTTATAACAGTGATCGCCAAAAGGTTGGCATCAAATGGAATTTTTTCTTATATAGTTTTTTGAAAAATTAAAACCCTGGCGATCGGAGGTGGTTGAAAAACATTACATTGGACGAATTAAAAATTGTCACGTGACTTCCGTTATCTGTAAAATTTTAATTTTTTTGAAAATAATTGGAAAAATGCATTTGCTAGCCGAGACAGAGAAAACATTTACAAAAAAAAAAATTTTAAATGTGATTTTCTATCAAAATTAAAAAATTTTGCACAAAATGTTTTCAGAATCCATGTAAATGGATATTAATTTTATCATTGAAACATATTTCTCCTAAAAAGCGCCTTGCATCAAAAACTTAACAATTATGCAAACATACTACTTTTCGGTAATAAATAAAAAATCTAAAGGAATAATTAGCATGTTTTATTGTTTTTTCCGAGATGAAAACAGTTGGTGTAAGGTGTAGAAAAGTAGTTTATGAAAGGGTGAGAGAATATTTTATGTCATAACTTTTTAAAGTCAAAATTTTAGTCAATTCCAATTAGATAATAGAAAAAGGTAGAGTTCTTTACATACAAAAGGTACTCTCGTTGAGAGCAATGGTGTTCTATAAAAGTGAATTTAAGATTAAAGTTCCCTGCTTCAGGTGAGAAATGTGTTTCTCTATTACTCCTCTCAGGGCTATAACTTTCTTAAAACGCACTGTCGTAGTGGAAAATGTCCGTAGCACATTTTCATGTGCATTATGCAGCTGAAATTTGTTTACACTATTTTCAAAATATGTAGCTAAATAATACTGTTTACAATAATTATTTAATCAGGAAAAGTTTTTTTAAATTAAAAAATATTAACTTCTAACATTGGTGGGTATTATCGACCTGTTGGATAAAATCGATTACCGAATCGGGTAATATCAATCAGGCATTTTATTTGTAAGTTAACAGTTTACGTATATAATAATATCAGAAATAGTAAGAAAACACGTTCTTAACTTTTATAGTAGATATAATTTTTCGTCTCTGCTATATCTGTGAAATCGGCCCATGAACCACATGAACAGCATCTCCGCCACAGTTTATTGTTCCATCCGAATTTCTGAAGTGTAGAACATTTTTCATCGCCCCTGATGCTCTTTTTCGGTTCGGTGAAACTCTGCGTTAGATTTTTTCTACCTTTTCCAGTTTAGCATTTTTCTTTTGTTTTTTTTTCTTTTCTAGCTTTACGTTTAACGAGGTGGATATCCTAATATTTAAATACTGTGTTTTGCGTGTCCCGTTTCTAATTTTTACTTTTGGTAAAGGTGGAAGATCAGAAAAGCGTCTATTCTCTTCTTTAGGTGGAAGAATTTTATAGTAGTTTTCGTCATCTAAAACTTCTTCCAGTTCTGATTCGGAATCTAAGTTGGAGGAAGATGTACGGCCACGTTTACGTTTGGATGTGGAGAGTCCAGGGATTGGTGATGCTGTTCTCTCACAATGTCTCTCAGTCGCATGGCCACTATCTAGTACTGCAATTTCACTAGATTCTGTATTCTGACCAAGAACTTGAAGGTCCACATCTACTAGAGCCGTAAATTCTTCCTCGCTAAGTATGAATAGATTAACAGGACAGATTCTAGTAACTGAAAAGCCTTGTACACTCTTTTCTAAAGTTGCTGCACCTGTCAAAACTAGGATCAGACTTGTAGCTTCTGGGATTACGGTGCATAAATGAGTAAAGTCAATTTTACCACTTTTTGTTATGGAAGTTGTGGTTTTTTTTAAATTAAAATACAATGATACATAGTGATTGCTTGACTTCCTGAAACAAAGCAGATTTAAATGGCATAACTTATTTCTGCACAATCCACCCAATCTTTTACATTTAAAAAAACCTGAATAACACGTGGTAATTTTCCCGGGAGGGAATCTGTACTGACCGGGGGAATCCCCCCCTCCCGGTCACCTTCTGGATTCAACACTGTTCGTGGCCACTTTGAGCACTTATTACAAATCATGTACCCACTTACTTAAATGTAGCAAATTCGGTAAAACCCCTCACCACACAAATATTTAACAACTGCTAAATACGTATTTCGACAGCCACGCTGTCATCATCGGTAGCTACGAAAAACTTACACAGCAAAAAGGCAACGATATACTCTTGACCAAATCACCAAATCGCCATTTGTAATTTGGTCAAGAGTATATCGTTGCCTCTTTGCTGTGTAAGTTTTTCGTAGCTACCGATGATGACAGCGTGGTTGTCGAAATACGTATTTAGCAGTTGTTAAATATTTGTGTGGTGAGGGGTTTTAACGAATTTGCGATATTTTCAAACCACGGGCTTCAGCAGGGTTTTATTTACTTAAATGTGTTTCGAATATTGGTCTAATTAGATAAGTCTGAAATTTTAACCATGATTATTCTTCACGGAAATAGACAAGAATCGGGCACCTGTTCATTAACATATTCGACTCAAAGTTATCTCTTTTATAACATTCGAAAATATTACGAGCTGTATATGTACATTTATAAGTGTATATCCTGCAGCTACTGGCAAATCTACCTGGCATCTTTTTCTAATTTATTTTCTGTGCCATGGTTTTATTCGCCATTACACAAATCAGACTGAGTGCCCCCCCATATCTGACCGACGTACCACACTTTGAGAAACACTGGTACACTGTGAGAAAAACTGTCTGTAGCATTCAAGAAAATTTGTAAGTAACCTTAGACCAACTTACTAATTGGGCTCGTTCGTCGGGATTTATTTTTTTTAACGAAGAATGACGGTACTGTAAAGGATCATGGTATGGTATGTGGATACCATGTCAATTACATACATGGTGTTCCTTAATGATTTGCGAATATTTACATGAACAATTAATGATAGTTTGCTTTATAAACTATGGTCCAAAAATGTTCCGTTACGAAAATACGGGGTGTTAAAGTTTTAGAAAAAAAAATTTAAATTAATTAATATTTTCGAAACCGCTTGAGATATTTCAGTGATATTTAGTACGCAGCGACAGTTAATAAAGGTGCGTACGGGCAGTGACTTCAATATTTTGGAAGAAAAAAATGGTACGCCAATAGTTCTTTCTAAAATAAAAAATATTTTTGAATTGACAGTTTAATTTTAAACATAAGAGCTCTCTTGAGTTGTTTTTCTGTGATGCGCCGTTTTTGAGTAAAAAAAAACTTTTTAATAGAAAAAATTAAACACATTACGGATTGGCATCTGCTTGTAATAAACAACAACAACTGACAACATACAACATTAGAACTAACATGGAACGATTATTAAAAAAATTTTTGAAAATGGCCCCCTTCACTTAATATGCATGCTTCCGCCTTCCTCATGGAACTGCGCACTCGTTGAAATATCCCCGTAATATTTTTTTATTTTATCACGTACTGCAACTATTTTTTCTCTTAATTCCGCTACAGTGTTAATGGGACTTGTGTACACTAGCGTCTTAAGGTGGCCCCAGAAAAAGAAATCTAAGCTGTTGGGGACATTAGTGGCCATTTTTGTGGCCCACCGCGGCCAATCAAACTATTTGGATAAACAGTTTGTAAATAATTGCCAACCACTACACTGAAATGTGCTGGTGCACCATCGTGCATGTACCACATGTCTTATCTTATTGTTATCGGAACATCCGCAAGCAGCAAAGGCAGTTGTTCTTGAAGGAAATTGCGGTAAGGTTGTCTGTCAAGTCGTCCCGGCAAGAATAATGGGCCAATAAAGTGGTTACCAATAATTCCTGTCCATACGTTAACCGAAAATTGGTGTTGGAAATGGGTTTCGGTTACGGAATAGGGATTTTATTCCGCCCACAAATGATTGTTGTGGAAATTCTGAATGGCATTTCTTGAAAAATTAGCTTCACTGACAGAAGGTCACACACCTTGAAAAGTCTCTGGGAAGTAATGCCTGTACTCATAAAATATGGTACGGATATAACAAAAAACAATTTGATGGTAAATATTCAAGTTTGTAGCGATCTTCCTCGTACTCGTTTCAGGATGTTCTTCGACTTCGTGCAGCACCGCTTCCTCAATTTCAAGTGTTCTCACATTTAGAGATCTACCTTCAGGTGTACCTCTTCGGACAC
>CALNHX010011885.1:0-28890 GCA_940337035.1 Agriotes lineatus
TGAAGAAAGTAGATGCCAACAAAGGAACCACAAGTTGAACAGGAAGCATAGAAAAACAAGGAACTGCAACGGGCAGACACATCCTTGCACCGTATCCGAAAATAACGTCGCGAAAAGGGAAAGACTTAACCGTCATATGCCAGCAGGAGATTCGCTTGCAGCCGAAAAGGGTCACGAGAATATGACAACCTCTGAGGACGCCATGTCCAAACTCGCTTAATTAACGCCAGTACGCTGTAGGGGCGTGGAGTCCGAGTTACAGGGAATCCGTTTAACCTCACATGGAACACGCCGGACGAGCTATGGCCTTGTCGGTCGCTCACGAGCCGCTAGCACAGTTCGCCAACGATAATCCACCCTCGAACACACAACATGGCGTTGGCGCATTCCGAACAGGGGGTCATAAATCCTTCCGCTTACGCAATGCCGTAAATCAGCGTTAGAATTAAAAACCGAAAGTGTTTGCAATAATCTGGACGAACTAGCAAATGATAAAAGACGAGAAACATCAATTTAATACTTACCAACGGCTTTAACGGAACATTTGGACAAGCGCAGCCGCAGAAAAAAACATAAAAGCGATAAATTCGGATATGGTGTGAGGAATGAAAAAGACTAGAATTCACAAAATGTCGTATTAACGCACATTAGTTACAACAAATACGCTGTTTAAGAAACGATACAGTACTAGATGAAGCCGGAACGTACCACATAAACTTACAAGAAAGAAATATATTTCATACTATCAAAGAAAATACAAGAAATAAAAAATATGGCAGTGTTAAATCGTTTACAATTCAATTCAGATGAGCAAAAAACTCAGCGAAGGCAAGACATGGACATGCACGAGATAAGAAATATAAATCGTAGGGCCCCCTACCGGCTTTAGATTCGAGTAATACTCTCTGTTACTGTCCTGTTTTTCTGTAGATGCAACGCCGTCCACTAACCGTAGTAATTTTGGCCAGTTTAGTTCATAACGTATGTGCATATAAAAGTGCGTGAACAGTGCGAATGCTGCCCCATTAGCAAAGTAAAACGGTTTTCGCTGCTCAACCCGAACCCTCAACAACACGCGTAAAATTAACTTCTCACCAGGTGGGATATAAAACCAAATTAAAATGCTGAGAAAGGAAAAAGTGTTACAAATAGCTACGAACTTCTATGCGAAATGCTATTCCAGCAAGACAAAAACGCGGTTCAGCAACCAGATATTTACGTCTAAGAAACTGCAACAAAAGTCAAGGAAGAAAAATTTGAAAAGAAAACTCAAACTAGAAGACTGGGAGATAATGGCAGTGAACGAAGTGCTGAAGTGAGGTTCAAATAGTGTTGTTTAATAGAGAACTTCTAACAAAAAATTGCCCAACTAATGGAGTGAATTAACTGTAATGCTATTTCATAAAAATGATGAAAAACAACTATAGGACTATCAGTTTGAATACCAGAACATAATTTACAACCAGCTGGACTCGAAATGACCCATACGACAAGCTGGTTTCTGGAAACGATATTACACAACAGACCACCTTTAAACTGAGAACAAAATGATTTAAGGGTAAAAAAGCATAATAACAAAAATTTCTACCAGAATGGTTAACATATCAACAATCAAGGTGAGGTTAAATGTGATTTCAAATTAGTAGCTGGAGGAAGAATGTTAAAAGCGCTTAAAAGAGCTCAAGAATTAAAAAGTTTGATTTTCTGAAAAAGATGAAAAATATTAAAGACCAAAGCCAACAATGGGTTAATAGATCTACGTTTATTTCTGTAAACAGATTGCCTTTTCTTGTGCATATTGTTGAAGTTAATTTCAGTCAGAGAATGCTACAAGTGCAGGTCAGTTTCCTGGTTTTTGCAGATAATGATGCTTCATATCTACGAACTAAGATAATTTTACAGGGGTTTTAAGTAAACAAGCAAGACATAAAGTCGTGTTAGAAAAATTAAACACAACGAAGGTGCTAGTAAAAGCCGCATTACAGAATTGGCGCCCAACGTGGGTCAAAATAACTCACTTCAAGTGGCATCAACCATACAACAAGCTGGCTTCCGGAAACGATATTACACAACAGACCATATTTAAACTGAGAACCAAATGATTTAAGGGTAATAAATGCATAACAAAAATTTCTACCAGAATGGTCAACATATCAACAATCAAGGTGAAGTTAAATGTGATTTCAAATTAGTAGCTACAGGAAGACTGTTAAAAGAGCTCAAGAATTAAAGGGTTTGATTTTCTGAAAAAAGACGAAAAATATTAAAGACCAAAGCCCACAATGGATTACGACATTATGAGATATCTTGGTGGGAATGTTAGAGGGACATCCCTTATATAAAGATGCAGGACGAGATCTAAAAATAGTTTATGGAATTCAGCATTCTGAGAATAAAATCTAAGAGCAGCAAACTGGACCAGGAAGGCATGGTTTAAAATTAGAGTAACAGCTTTAGCACCCATAAAGTTGTAAACATTAAGGATATCGCGTTAATAATATTTCATTGAAATTCATGGAAATAACAGATAAAGAAAAGAAAACGCAAAATTGTGATAAAATTAGTCCAAAATGCGTGACGTGTTTTCGTAGTATTAAAACATTCTTTTTAAATAGTTTCAATCACAACCTCATTCATGTTTAACACGGGCATATTCTAAATGTATCTCCTTCTATCCCTGTAGAGGTGTTACATAAAATTCAGTTATGCAACACAAATCCCCTTGCTAGATAGATGTCATCGGTTTTTTCAAAGACTTCGAACAGTACACTAAGATCTCCCCCTCCACTAAAGCGCGCTTTTTGCGAGAGTATTTTCATTATGGTTGCAGTTAATATCGATGCATCTATTGTAAAAGATCTTGACATTGATTTCCCACGCCTGGCTCTTATTAAATGTGCAATAAACATTTAGGGGAAAAACTAGAACAAAAACATCTGGTGTGATACACGCACACAGCTTCCTTTTACAGTGATCTTATAATTAGTCAAAAATTTGATTTTTAATTTTTAAGCATTTGTCAAAAATTACAAATTCTACAGAAACCGTACAAAATAGAGCGTTAGTTCAAGAGACAAATTTTCTCTACAATTCTAAGCTAAATTTCAAAATATAATAATATACCGGGTGTTCTATTTAAGATAGGAGTTAATAAAACATTTTTTTTAAACCAAAGAAACCGATTTTAGGTCTTCAACTGGAAAATTACCTATCTCAAATCAATACACATTAAAAATGTAATAAAAATGTAAAGTTTGAAAAAAATCGTTGGCCGTTTTTGAAAAAATCGAAAAAACTGAAAAACCACAAGAGTAAACACCATATTTCCGGTTATGCGATTTTCTTCAAAAGCTTGCTGTTGCATCTAGATAGTACACAAAACTTATATATGAACTTTCTACGTCATACCTCTTTTCGTTTTTGAGATTTTGTTCACACACAGCCAGACACGCAGGCACACAAATGAAAAAAAACATGTTTTTTTGGGTTCAGGGGACTCTAAACCGTGAAGATCTGTAGAAAATTCAATTTTTAATTTTTGGGGTGAATCCTTCATTGCAAAAGGAAGTAAAAAAGTGTTTTCTTAAAATGTTGTAGGGATGTACGTTTGTATCTTTTTCTTTTTGTGTTTGTAAATATCGCAGTCTTCCACTTATTAATATTTTCATGATTATAAGTCTTCGAGTAAATCAACAGCTTAAATATATTCTAATTATTTTTTAGAATCGAACCGAATATATAGTTTTATTTCAGGAACCGACAGGGGTGGATAAAACAGGCGGGAAACCGTACATCGCGTCATCCAAGATTGGTGACGTAGGCCAGCTCAATCCGCTGTGCAGCAGTTCTCAGCCACGAGTTTAAGGTAACCTGATACAAGAAATGATTGCAGTTTGGGCGGCAAGTGTTCGCTTCAGGCTGTTGTGAAAATTTCGCGACGGTAAAGGAATGGGCTTCATAAACACAAGTACGTACGCGAATCACGAAGCCATAATTCTATGCATTAAATCGCGACTGCAGCTTTTGATGAAATTTAACATTCGCATACTGCAGACAATTATTTAGGCGTTTTTAATGTTCTTTAGATGTAAATATGTTACGGATACAATTGTTTTGCTGGCATTTCACTTGTAAATGGATGTAGCCACGAGCTACTGTGCGTTAGTGGTTCATTTGTATGCTAAACTACTGTACTTAGGAATTACCATTTGTTCTACGGTTTAATCCTAATTTTCTTTATTGTTTTGCGTGTGTATTTAAAAGGGTTAATAGATCTATGTTTATTTCTGTATACTACAAGTGCAGGCCAGCTAAGAACTAAGATATCGTTACTAGATTTTTAAGTAAACAAGCATGGCATAAAGTGTTAGAAAAATTAAACACAACGAAGGCGCATTACAGAATTGGCGCCCAACGTGGGTCAACGCAACTCATTTCAAGAGGCATCTGAAAAATCAAACATAGTTCTGAAATGCAGAGTCGCTTATTCTTATGCACATAGAACCAGAAATTTAAAGGAAAATAGACAACGATGCAATAATAAACATGTTAGGCCAATGAAGCACCTTTAAAAAATATTATAATAATGTGTTCGTAGCCCCTTTAAAAAAATGTTTTACTTACGTAAGTTTATATATTTATTGTTTGTTTTTCACTTAAATTATAAAGATTTTTTATTGAAAAAATAATAAATTTTTCCTCAAGAAAAAAAATAGATGTCTCACTATTAGATGAGTTGCTCAAACCTTGTCGGACTGCTTCAATGCTGATTTCCCGCTAAGATTTTGAGAGCCCATACATCCCTGGGGACCGGGATTGCTTTTAAAAACCTTAGACTGGGTAGTCAATTAGTGGCCGAATATGTGTGCGGGTGGATGTGAAATCTGATACCACAGGGGGTGGCATTCCAAGTGCGAGAGCTTTGATATGATTTTTGAAGTGTTACTTGCGGTAATTTATGTAGGTTACTAGAAAGAATGAAAGAATAAGGTCTTGTAATGAGGTAGTGTGTGGTTCTGTTATGCAGCTGATTAGGACATTGTTTCAATGCCGATATTGTCGCATTGATTTGTAGAGAGCTTTGTCGTTGGGTCGTTGCTCATTTTTAATGTTGTGTTGGTGCGTTATAAATTCGGCCTCTGCGAGGACGGTAGACACTTATCGAGTAGAAACTTTTCCAGAAAAGTACTGATTTCGTAGAAACTACATTCCACTAGCTCGTATGATCTTCGATTTGCTACTGATAAATATCAGCCATCTAGAAGCTACACGGCGAACCGTAGGAAAATTTACGTCCACGAGATTTTGATATCTGTTTCCAACGTTGTACATACAATAAATATTTAGCGAAAAAAACCAACAAAAATTTGTTTTTACTCATACAACGGAAGTCACCTTGGCCAAGATAAGGAATGTGCCAAAGCAATATAACCCTCATTACCTGAACTTTCCAGTTTCAAAATAATCAAAATGCGAGATCTAATATTTGGAAGTTGCTCAGTGCGACGTATGTGAATTATTAGAAAAAAGAATGGGAAAATGGCAAGAAAACGCGACAAACTGGAGTACTGTGTTACAGAGTTCCAGTTTCCCAAGGAACTTTTCACATACAAGTGCGGCAAGTTGCTCCGGTATGTAAGCTGTAATAAAGTAGAATGGCAGGAATGCAAGTACTTCCGTTTGGATTCTGAAGCTTGTATTATCTTAGGCAAGGAGCAGCCCCATGAGTAATTTAATTCCCAGAACTGGATAGCACACTTGTTTACAAATACAAACCTGTTTCATACAACATTAGTCACTACGTTTCCGCAATAAAAATAGGTAATAACTGTGTATGTATATAATTTGTTTTTTAAATAACCTCATAAGATATGCAATTACAAAATAGTCTGATACATTTGAAAGTTGCAATTCCTGTAAAACTAGTTCTGCCAATTTTCAAAGTGCCCAATCTTCAAAAGGCACATAAAATTAAATATTGGTTTTATCGTTGTCAGTTTACAGCATTAGTTTCTATAGTTAATTTGTTAGAAAAAAATAAAATGTGAGAAAAACCATTAACCACATACAGTTATACGTTTTATGTTTGTGGAAACGGTCTGTGCAACAGCTCAGTGACATCATAATCCTTAAAAGAATATCGACATCCAGAACTGCTGCTCCATTATTTATTATACATTCCCGACATGTAGCGGAGGGAGACAAACCATACCTCGAGCTAAACTCTATTACTAAATCTGGTTGTTGTCTTTACTAAAAATACCTTAATATGTGAGTAATAATACCTATGTATACATATCAGAGAAAAATATGTATACATATCCATATTTCCCTAGGGAGCTTTTTGAAAAGTGGCATTTTAGCACTTTCCAAGAGGGAGAAAATGTTAAAACTTTTTTCCCGTCAAAGAAAATAGTTATTTATATATCTATGGAGCAAAGGTATTCATTTCCTCCCGCGTGTGAATTTAATGCCCGACGCGTTAGCGGAGGGCATTAAACACACAAGGGAGGAAATGAAGCTTTGCTCCAGTGACACATATATGATTTTTTCTTCGAACGCATGTTCTATTGTGCAAAATTTCAAAAACTTTGCTTTAGGAAATCATTATAGTGACTCTAGATTTCTGTAGTGACATTTTGTCTAATTTCCAAATTAGCATAACGTTGTAAAGCTTTGGTTTAATATCCATGGTGACGTAAACACAAATGCGGGAGCAAAAAAATATTGGCTCCCGCCGGGAGTTAATAAAAATTGGCTCCCGCTGGTTGGAAATTGACAGTTTTGTTTCCTAAAACTAGGGCGCAAAAGCCGACTTTCTATACAGTGAGTAGAAAATAGTATATTGTGTATCAAGGCCGTAAAAGTGATCTTTTTCGGCCGAGGTGCACACCACATTTTTTAGGCGATCATCACAAAAGAATTCAAACATTTGGTCACAAAATTATTTTTTTTTCTGAACATTTTCTTGAAAAACATAGTTACCTTAGACAACTAAAAGAAAAGCATTTAGACAACTTAGGCACCCCCGGTTTTTCTAAAATTACTCGAAAACTATCCAATTTCGTAAATATTGAACCTTTATGAAATAAAAGAGAATAAAATCTCCTATATTTTATCTAGGAGGGGTTTTTTCTCCGATGAATCGTTTAGCCGCGAGAGCGCCGCGAAGTTAGGTGTTAAAAGCAAAAAAAAAGTAAATATGCCAGTTTATTTCAAAGTAACTCGAAAACTATCCATTTTTCGTAAATCAACAAATATGAAATAAATATTCATAAATGCAATGTTGGCAAACCTGATACTCGCGTATAGCGACCCAAAAAACATATAGGCACCAAATATCAACACTCCAAAGATGTCCCCTATTTTCTACCATTTGACTGGACTATAATTTCGCGGCTTTCTCGCGGCTGAACGATTGATCAGAGAAAAAACCTCACATACATAAAATGTAGGAAATTTTACCTTATTTCATTTCATATCGGTTTAACATTTACGAAAAATGGCTATCTTTCAGGTAATTTTAGAAAAACTAAAAAAAATTGTTTTTTACACCGTTTTTGCTTAAAAAAAAACGTGTTTCCGGTCAAAATTCTTGTTGGCAAACCTGATATTCGTGTACAGCGACCCAAAAAACATATAGGAACCAAATATCAGAACTTCGCCAAAACTGTCCCCTATTCGCCCTTTTTGAGCACCATTTGACTGGACTTTTCCGAAGTTCAAAAATTGCTCGTAACTCGGAAACGCCCGATTGTCGGACACATGTTTATATGGACTTTTTTACTTGTCTTGGTGTGTAGAACAATACCCCAAAGTTTGGCGAAACATTTTAAAATCACCCTGTATAACCTTCAAAACAAATGATCAGTCAGATACTACTCATCTAAGTAAAATATTTTCATATATGACAAAGATATTTGACAACCGCGCCTGATACTCACCGCTTTGAAACCGCTTGTCGTGTGTACAGTCATAAGATAGAACAGACTTGAGGGTACGCTCGAAGGGATAAGAAAACCGCGCTCGGCACTTGTTCTGTATGAGCGTACGGTTGGCGTACGCGCTACATGACGCAGCGTGTGTTTTGTCCGCTTTAAATACATAGAATCATGGGCAGAGTCCGCTGCCGACTCGGCGTGAACCGCTTTGTGTGTTTTCAGCCTAAATCGTGCACAGGGTGAATACACAAATTGCGAAATAGCCACGTAGTCTCGTGACGTCCATTGTTGAAGCCGTGACGTCAGCCAAAATCGCGTCATCTAAGTTAGCAGTCAGTATAATAATTTCCCATGCATCGTGTGGTGAATTTCTACGCGCTGCACAATTCAAGGTTTTGTGACGCAATCCGAGAGCGAGCACGATCCACGATGTTGAAATTTGCAGGACTTGAAAAGTCCATGATAAATTGATACTGAAAATGTTTACAGCTTAAAGCGATAAGCTGCTGTTCCAGCTGTGATGCAGTGATCGCGCTAACTTAAAGGAATTCGCTTACATACGTGAATTGCCCTTATAAAAGCAATCGCGTACATGACCATACTTAGATGCAGTTGAATGTGTAAGGGTCAGGTATGCACAAACATTTTATTTAGGTTATTTTCAGGAAAGACGATAAATGACTCGAATTTTAATAGCTGAGATATAAGGAATCATTGTACTTGTAGGTAAACAATTATAGATCTTAAACGAGAGCTATCATTTGATTTGAATAGGCTGTAAGCCGATATTTTTCCAGCTGTTAGGAATATAGCGGGAATAGAATTTTCTGGCGCATGACATAACAAGAGCAGAAACTTATGTTAAATTTATGACAGGGGGAATAAGCGGAATTGGAACGGCCGGAGGTCGAAACAAATAGCCCAAAACCGCAAAACTAATTTAGTTTAAAAGTTATAAGAGCAGTTCTGAAAACGCCGTGGGAAACCCCAATGTAAAACTTGATTGGAAAATGATTAAGCAGTAGTGGGGTTTGGAACGGCAACCACCTATTAGAGCAGCGCCGCTCTGGCAACGAAATTTAGATTTTTTGTCATTGATTGGGCACCCCTATTCGGAATGGAGGGGTTTTCGTAATTTGCATAAAACCCATCTGAATAGGACTGCAGGGAAAAGAAAGAAAAGTTTGGTGCATGTGGTAGCTCTACAACTTATACGGAGAACTACTGTAACACACCACAACTTATTTTAACCCTTGCTTCACTAGGTATAGCACAGTCCGACACCGCAATGAAACTTGTTAGTAAGACTGTGGGCGCACCGACTCTTTGCCTCTATTTTACTTCTCTGGCTGCAACACAGTCCGACACCGCAAGGAAACTTGTTAGTAAGACTGGGTGCGCACCGATTCGTCTCTATTTTACTTCACTAGGAGAAACACAGTCCGACACCGCAAGGAAACGTGTTAGTAACACCGTGTGCGCACCGACTATTGGTCTCACTGTACTTCTCTAAGCAGTACACAATCCGGCACCGCAGTGTACTAACTGTTGGCCAGATTGTAAACCGCCCTAACTGCTTTTCTTACTGTTGTTTGTGCCACGAGAGGCACCAGACGAACACCCAACCTTTCTTGCTGCTAGACGAGCCACCGACAACCGTCTGACGTCATTTTAGTCTTCGAAACACTGCAGTAATTGTAAAAATATGTAAAAAAGGTTAACCGAAGTACCACCATCTAGAGTAATCGTCTGTAACTCAGCCGAAGCATGCCGTAATACCCAGAAAACATACATAACTTAAAGCCAAACAGGGTGTGCACCGTTACAAATGTCCGCGTTTTTAAAGAGAGTTATTTTGGTGTTTTATATTGTTTTATGTACGTTTAAAATTACATGCGAGTAGCCTCAAGCTATATTGCCCGTAGAGTGCTCATTCTTATTGCTCGTATGTATTTAGAAATGGACAATAATCCTACGTTTTAATCCTATTTTCTTTATTGTTTTAAAGTCACTGTAAGTGTGTAAGCAAATTAGCTTTTCTTGTGCATATGTTTGAAGTCAGTTTCAGTCCGAGACCATTCCAGGTGCAGACCAGCTTTCAGATGTTTGGCATATAGTGGTCGTTCGTAACCATGACTGAGGTATTTAGGAGTCTCCTGCATACTGAGCTAACAAGGTTTTATAACGTTCTGTATCTTCTGATACACAATCTCTAAGTTTCTCTGTCTAACCATTGATCTTGTTCAAGGCCTCGCTTTTGCATCTCATTATTAATCCCCTCTATTCAGCTCTTCCGAAAGAGCTGGATAGCCTGCGGGCGCTACAATATAAATTGCAACAATATTAGGTTCAAGAGAATTACTGCAACTGTTTGAACTAACAGAACTACTATAATACCATTTCATTGGTTCACAAAGTAACATCAGCGTTGCTCAACAGACTCATCTGTGCAAAGCTGTTGAAACAGATGCAAATGTGGTTTTTCGCCTCCAGGGCCGGATTTAGGAATTTTGACGCCTTCTTCGCCCCGTTAAAACGTTAGTTATCAACATATATAAGGCATTGATACACAACACGGTGATTTATAACGGGCGGACCAAACTTCAACAGTTTGTTGGGGAAGCCATTTTGAGTAAAAAAATGTTATTTGAACATAGGTCGTATTGCATTTAGTTACCTAACTACAAGAGATCAAAGTTTTATTCAGGGGCGGGTAAAGGTAAAACCGCTCATAGTAGTCAATGTTTCAAGCGTAACATCTCCTACGTACGTGGGCCGCCAATCGTATCCAACTTTTTTTGTATGATAGCCTGTTTTAACTGTCAAATGTTTTTCTCAAAAACTAAACAATTTTCTAAATAAATTCAAGATAAGTTACAGCAGCAATATACTTTCTTGTTCTCTTTTTTGCTTACGGGTTCTGTGGCAATAAGTCATTAAATCACTAATTAGGCCTCGCGCTAATTAGCGATAACCATAGAATTAAAAACAAATCAATAATTAAAATTGTTCCAATTCCAACTGCTAACCTTCTACTTCATATACTCTTGTTACAGCATATGTAGCGTAAATTAAATCCATATATGACGCCTTTCTGGAAGCGTTTACAAAGCGATACTGAAGTTCTTCAATTTTCTGCAAAGGCATATTAAAAAAATAGATCTTTGAAATATTGGAACGGTAACCGAGTTTTTGTTGCTATATTTTCTCGCAGGTAAGATGAAGGTTTTCTCGATCCAAACTAACATTTATATTTCTGTTGTAATTTTACCATATGAAATTATCGAAAATTCTGCTTGTGCCACCCAAGCTATGCTTAAAAATAGAGCTAGTTATGGAACAGAACTTACATTGTTGTCAATGTTACATTTGAGTACATTAAAAACAGAGTGGAATCTTGCACAAAAACAATGGAGCAAGACATAAATAATCACTTATAATACCATGAGTAGTCAAAGTTCGAGTCAAAGTTATGTCGACTATTTTTGTGGTGGTGTCACGAATGTCCATTGCGCTTTGGTACGATTAGGACGAGTGCGATAGCACGAGTCCTAATCCCAAGCGCAATGGACATGAGTAGTGACCACCGCAAAAATAATCTACTTAACTTTGACTAAGAATGGTATTCGAGGAACTATTTAATGAACCAAACTACTTTTTCAAATTCGTTTTCAGTAAATCTAGCAACAAACTATGCAATTTCTATAGTAACAGAACACTAATATTGACTTTTTCTAATAAAAATCACATTTGTTTAAAATAGTCACTTGAATACCTTCTAGGAAGATATATCCACTGATATTTTTTTGATTGGTCAAGAAACGTCAGAATTCTGGATTTTCATTGGTCATTTTTTGACAGATGACAGGTGAATTGAATAGTCAAGCAAATAACATCAAATCAATGATAGTAGTTTCTGTATAAGACGCTACTACTGAAAGTTTGCTGACCATTTTGCCAGCGCGAGGCTTTAAGCAAGCGCCGTTAAAAAGAAGCGAGCGGTTTCCGTGCGTCCATCTCTCGGCGTGAGGTAGAAACGCAACAAATTACATTAATATCGACTTAATATAATTACTGAAACTGTTAAAACTAACAACTACAATAACGTTTCAACAATTCCGCAGGCCGCACCATTTGATTGGTTCAGAAATTAACTGCAGAGTTGCTTCACAGACGAGTCTGTGCAGAATTATTGGTAACATGGTAGTACTTTGATTGAAATTATTTAAATTCGAGCAGATACAATATGTTTTTTGTTTTTTTTTGCCCCCAGGGCTGCATTGGGTATTAACACATAACAATACTGATGCACACCCGCATAATACTCTTTAATTTCAATTATAGAAGTCAGAATGCTCGTATTACGTGTTTTGCAAGTTAGCTCAATACCATAAAGAGCTCTTATTTTAAGTAGTTTGAGTGGCTTAAGAAAAATTTGGAATCGATTTTCATCAATTGTTAAGTAAAATTAGGAAATGTCGAAATTTTTGTTTTGAACAGGGCAGATACATGACTATTATACAGTTCGTCCCAGATTTTTTTTCCTGGCGTCATGCATCACGGAAATTACCTAAAATTGCGTTTGCATCTGTTTCACCTTGTTAGAAGATATTTTAGATCATTTGCTCTATAAGCACATGACTCCAGGGAAAAGATCCCCGAGACAAGCTGTATACACCTACACATTTTCTTATCTAGTCTGAATTAAGGATTAGAATATCATCAACGTATAATTGCGATGTCCTTTTATTTTAGAGGCATACGATAAAACTTAATTTTGTAAAATTCATTGATTATTGATTGTGGCGCCATAGAATAAGGTAGTATTCTATTTTCTAAAATTTGCAAGAATTTAATAACGAAATTAGATCATGTTCTAGTTTGTTTTTCAACATAGCAAACGTAGACCAAGATCGTAGTCGAATTTGCTGTATGTTACATAGAGTACTTCAGATACATTTATAATAGCAAGAAATGGGCAATTTATTTTCTAAATAATTTAATAGATAAGTCATAGCAACAACATATTTTCTCGCTGTTTTTCGCTTACGGGTTCTGTGGTAATAGGTCGCGAGGCCTAATTAGTGATAAACATAGAAGGAAAAACCATTTTAACATGTATATTAATTAAAATTGTTTTAAACGCTATTGCTTACGTGCAGCGTAAATTAACTCATAATTTGACGCCTCTCTGAAAGCGTTTACGAGATACCGAATTTCTTCAAATTTCTGCCAAGATATTTTGTAAAAATTTGGATCTTTGAAATATTGAAACCATAACTTTATAGACTAGTATTACCACCTTAGTATAAACAGTCTTTCTTGCCATCTCTTCTAGACGGCAAGATGAAGCTTTTTCTTTCGAAGCAAATAGACCATTTATATATCTGTTGTAATTTTACCATATCAAATGATTGAAAATGTTGCTTGTGCCACCCTAGCTAAATGTAAAAAATGAGGTGTAATCACCACAGGACTTTCTTTTACTGCTTTTAAAAATTTAATTATTGCGTTTTTTTTCAAAAACCATACCAACAAAAACACTTTTTGACAAAAGTTGTAGATAAATACGTAATATATAACCGTTTTCACAATTTTTACTCACATTATTTTTGGACATGAGTAATTTTTGTAAAAATTTAATTTTGCGTCTTTTTTCAAAAACTATGCTTGCAAAAAACATTTTTAAAAAAAGTTGTAAATAATTGCACAATATATGATCTCGTTCTATGAAATTTACCTTTTATGAAACAATTATAAACTTTTCCCAGAAAACGGAAAAAATGTATAAAAATGTATCGCTACCAGTTAACCTGATTTTAACAAAAAATCACTGGGATTTCCTTATTTATATTAAAAACGAAGACATACATTTTGAGCCTGATCAATTAAACCGTCTGGGACATAGACTCACACACCATATCGAAATAATATTTTTCTGAATCAGAAAACATGAAAGCGGATATTTCCGCAAAAATCTCAAACTCGAAAAAATCATGATTACTATACATTATTTTACGAAGTAAAGGAACGGAAAAATATATTAAGATATAGATACTCTGTTTATTAGTTAAGCAACAAACAAAAGATGTGAAATTTTTCTTTTTTTCTTTCTAAAATATGTTCCTTAATTTCAATCAGAGAAATAGTTTATTACATAACTACAGTGCTTTCAGAAGTGATCGAACGTTTTTGAATGGTCATGGTTATACAACGAATGAATAATATGTTGGTGGCACTGTGAGTCTATGACAAATTCGAGGTTATCAGGTTATATCGAATTTAACATAGACTTACATATTATTCATACGTTGTATAACCATGACCATTCAAAAACGTTCGATCATTTCTGAAGGCACTTTATTTAATTTAACGCCCAGGAAGGAACTAAAAGAGTGTTAAATTTGCTATAGCCATATAACGATACTTTTTTTAAAACAGGTTATGTACGTGTACGGTAAATATAATGTACGACTGCCGCAAAAAAAAACCGGTATACCACTTTTTTCCCAACGTAAACGCAATAATACCTTAGTAACCTGTGTATTTAAATTAAGTGTCACATTTTTCGCTCTCATCAAACACCGAAAATAGGTTATTTGAAAACATGCCTCGTCATTTGAATGATTTCAAAAAAAGAAGAATTGTCGATAGGGTATGAGAGGAGTTCCAATAAGAGCGATTGCCACTCAGTTTAATATATAAGGAAAAATACAACTTATTTCCTGAATGTATCAGAAATTTCCTAACTTCCATGACAGATACTTTGCGAGCTGTACCTAATTGCAAACCGTGGCGATATTGCAAGGCATTAATATAAATTTTGTTGCAATACATTCTCTGTAAATTTAATTATTTACATCATAACCATATCATATGGTCTTTATTTGCACAGATAATAATGGTTCAGAATTTACATAGATTAAAAAAAACTATTGATGTTTATGACAACAAAATTACAGATAACTGTAATTTAGAAGCAGGGAAACGGTACCAAAATGCTAAAATATTGTCACTATGATCTATTTAGGTGTAGCCGTTTTTATTGGCGACAACTGTACAATGTACATTAAAACTCTATCATACAGCCTGTACAATATAATTTAATAAAATTGCAATTAAGGCAGTAAAATCTCTCAACCAATCACTATTCACAATTCTCAAGGTCACACAATCTGATTGGTTTATAATTAACAAAAACGTTACTTAACAGACTTATTCGTGCAAAACAGTAAACAGCGTGGCCTACTTTGATAATAAATATTTAAACCTCCCAAGCGCATGCAACTGGGTTTTAAGGTTGCAAATTGGCTGTTTACAAGTCAATTTCCTGATACCGTGACATTTCCATCTACCATTTCAAAACATTAACATTAATAATGAGCCGCGAAGCGTAAAAAGGAGCCCCAGAGCAGTTTTTTATTCAGATCAGCTGCCGATCCCAAATTTTTGGGCCATCGTTTGTTGTGCATGCATAGGTTAGAAAGTATGGGAGTGATAATGGGAAGGTACTCACAAAGCGAACCGACGGCCGTTCTTCTTGGCCTCACGACCCCGCGTGGGGATGCATTTTGGTTTTTGATTTCGTATCACAGCTGACTCAGCGAACCACTAGCTTGGTTATTACTGTTACCGCCACATTGCAGATTATCAACTACGGTGCATAAATTAGCCCCAGTCGCACTACCTTGTCGCGACGGCACAAAACTGGCCTCGGCCCGCCAGGTGTAACTGTAAATACAGCTTGCAGCTATGGTTTGCGTCTGAGATGATGCACCAGTGGCACAGGCACAAGGGTCCGGACATATTTAGCAGAACTAGAGCAACGGCCAATAAAGAAAAATAATGTTAATATCACGTTCTAGAAAACAGCTACTACATTATAAAAATGCGGCAATGAATCTGGCAAAATTCTTATTATACAACTGTAAACACAGCTTGCTGCTATGGTTTGTGTCTGTGATGCCCCACCAGTGACGGCGTTAGGTGGGCCTCGAAAATATTAAATGTAACTAAAACTACAAAGAAGATGAACGTTAATACATCAACTAAAAAAAAATAAAACTATGTGACATGCTTAATGCTTACACCTAAATTAAATATTGCTTGATTTTAGTAACTATTATGTAAATAACTTCATATGTACAGTTGTGGCCAATAAAATTGGGTACAAATAAATAGATCTATACACAGATTGTCCGAAATCCTTTTGGAACATAGAAAATTAATGAGTGCGACAAGGAAGACATAAACAAAATGAGTAGCAAGACAAAGATAGAATGTAATCATGGCTAGGTAAATTTTTAAACTAAAATTAAGTCAATGAAACAAACAAACGCTTCTGTCAAATATTTTATCTGTCATTAAGAGTATAAAGTGAGGTTTAAATAATTAAAATAATCATGTGAATAGTAAACAATAGTATATTTAAACCTCACTTTATACTCTTAATGACAGATAAAATATTGACAGAAGCGTTTGTTTCATTGTCTTAATTTTAGTTTAAAAATTTACCTAGCCATGATTACATTCTATCTTTGTCTTGCTACTCATTTTGTTTGTCTTCCTTGTCGCACTCATTAATCGGACAATCTGTATAGGTAATCCAGTATACACAAACACATTTGAATTTTTTTGAAGTTGGCATAGGGATACAATTTTTGTATTAGGGATTCTGTATTATGCTTTGCAAATGTTTCCACAACTGCATAAAGGCAGGTTTAATTTTAAAAATGACAATCGTTGAGAATTAATATTTTTCATTATTTCAGTGTCAAAGTCGATATTTTTCTGAAATGTCTCACCTGAACTTCTATAAAACGTAATAAAAATAGCTATTAATAGACGCCACGTCAATAGTATTCAACACAGCATTTGTATAACATCCTTAATAATAGCTATTTATGCAACAAGTGCTAAAAGTTGATGTTTATACACGAGACATGAAAATTATGAAACGAGTTTCATAGCATGTCGAGTGCAATAACACTTTTACCACGAGTTTGCATACAATATTTTTTTACGACTTTAAATTTTCTGTTATTAACCCATAAATGTCGATTTAACAAATGTTTGCATTTATGATAGTTATAATTTATGTCATAATAAAGAGATGGCCTTGACGCGCAGGTGAATGTTTGTGGAGCTAGTACTGTCAGTTATCAAAGGTAATTATAATAGTATACATCTGACTTTATTCATTACACAACGCTTTGATTATTTCAAAAACACTTTACCTCTAACGCAAGAAGTAACTAGAATAACTTTACAACCTCACTTCCAGTTCCAAATTGGAGTTTTATAACCTCACTTCACTTTTAGCACATGGGCTAAAAGTAAACAGCTGATCTCATTTTAAACAGGCTAAATTATAAAACGTCACTTTTAGTGAAAAAAAGCTAGCGCTAAAAGGCCTACTTTTAGTAGTGGTCGTAGAAAGAAGTAGTTATTTATAACATTTGTGACAGATGCAAAGTAAATGTATAAATTTAATACTACTATATTGCTAGCGGCTATGACTGGGGAGGTCACAGCGTAAGTGATACAGACAACCAACTCTTTTACTTGGTGAGCAGTGCGCAAGTGTCGTCCAGCGAGGTGGGGAAGTGAACGTTATGGTCAAGTTTAAAATTTGCTTCTAAAGGCGGCTTTACATTTGTATAGTAGCTAAAGCAAGTTACTAAACGAAGTAGCTAAAATTTAGTAGTTTAGTTAAGCGAGCATGTTTACACAAATCCTATAATATAAAATCGATGGTCTTTTTCTTTCCTTCTTTCTTTGTATGTTTGTTCGCTATCTCCTCCCAAGATACTGAACCGATTAAGTTGTATGCTGGCTTAAAGGTTTGTTAATTTTGAGGCTTAGATTGTAGTACGATTTTTATTTAAAAAAAAGTACAAAAATGTTTTAATTTAATTAAGTCCTTAAGTAGTGGTGAAGCCATGGCCTGTTAGCTCGGGTGAATAACTATATATTATTATAGTAGCATGCATGGTTTAGTAGTAGAATACTCGCCTGCCACGTGGGCGGCACGGGTTCGATTCCAGTCCGATGCAACCTTTTTTTTAACATTTACTAATGAATCTCTCTTAAATTAGCGAAGGGAAGCGTAGCTTGGGGGATTCACTAGTTTTAGTCTACCTACTTGAATAACATACATGCCAGATGTGTATAAATGACACAATTCTACACGTAAACGCAGCTGTGGAGTTCGAATTCTCAGGCATGCGCACGAGACGCGTAGTGTTCAGAGTGAGACCATGTCGGCGCCGTAATGTTTTCACCCGTTGCCAGGCCCTACTAGCAATATTGTACTTTAAATATATGAGTAAATGTCACACCCTTAACCTATTTGTTTTAGTAACTTTTTGTAAATACATTCCTAGACAAAAATGAATTTTGAAAGTGCACTCATGAAATTTTGGAAATCAAAGGCTACCTTGTGTTTTTGTTTCCTGAATAGACTATAGTGATTATTTTTTCGTAGAGATTTCAACCAATCAGAAGGCTGGATTTAGTTAAGTTATCTTGTATAATTTCGATTATACAATAGTAACTTCACTAGGCAACGCAATACATAACTTTTGTCAACTTGATGTTGTTTTCATGGAGATGACTTTCAGCTAGGTTAATATAGGCCGTTTTTTATTTAAAGATCCACCAACGTAGCATGTTCTTTGAAAGGAATACGTAGCAACATGGCTAGGGTATTTCCAAAACGAGAACTCAAAATTGAGGTTAGGTTGTTAAATGTAAATTGTAAACCACGGATATATATAAGTAACCTGGATACCTGACTCCCTATACTTTATGTATGCAGCAAGTGAAGCACCTCTGACGTCACGGCGGCCATGATGATTGTGGGTGTAGATTTGAATTTTCAAATATAAGTAATGTTATTTTATTTAGATTTTATATATTTGCAACAGTTATTTGTAACAGTAATAAAAAACGGCTTTTGTAATTGAAAAATATAGAAAATAACTTAATTGTAATACACTTTTTAAACCAAATTTGAATAATATACATTTATTTAAATATTAAAAAGAAACATTTTAATAAAAATATTTATTACATTTACTACAAACATAAATTACAAATAATCACTTATAAATTAACACTTAATTAGTATATTTAAGCACTTAGTCATTCTTAAATAAAATTAATTTAGGACTAACAGGTTTTCTAATTTTCTTTTGAGTAGATGGTCCTGCTTCTGCTTCTGGTTCAATATTAGTAAGCTGTTCTTTTTCAGGCACAACTTCTACTGCATTAATCTCGAGTTTGCGTTTTTTCCGTAGCCTAGTTTTTGGCGTAGCTTTCTGAAGATGTGCAGGAAACGCTTTAAAAACAGAGGGCACAGCATCTTCTTTTAAATAAGGGACATTCTGTCCTTGGCCAAAGTAATCATCTGGTTTTATAAAATGATCGCTACAAATTCGGGAATGTTTTGTGGGTGCCCAATTTTCCCTGCGAACTGCAGTTACCCACTTCTTTAATTTAATTTCGTTTTTCAGGGGAAATCTATTAAAAATTATGGTTACGTTTCACATAATAAATACAATGTATATAGTAATACTTACGAAAAAAATTGCAAAGTAGTCCCCTTGGTGTGTTTGTTTGTACAACCGAATGCCACGCAAGATTGGGGCATTTTGGTAAAACTAATAATTACTAATAAGTATCTGAACTATGTACACTATATAAACACTAACAATCCTATAAAATTACACAATAAACACAAAAGTTATTTCACAGCGAATATGCACGGGTTTTACGTTTGTTTACAACTTCACTCCCACAATTAACATGGCCGCTATGACGTCACGCCTGCTTCACCTTGCGCACGCTTGACAGGTATCCAGGTTACTTATATCACAGTCTTTATAGACTGTGCTTATATATATACTTGTTGTAAACTGACATTTGGCCCGGCGGAAGTTTGAGCATTTGAATTATTTAAAATTAGATTTACGGTACGGATTTACCGGATGGTGTAATGTGCAATGCAGAAAGGTGTTTCAGATTCTGTGGGATATCATGTTTTTTGACGCAGGAGCCATAAATTTCCATTTTTTTCTCGAGTTATGCAACTGAGACTGACCGAGAAAACACGATTGATGTATAAATGTATAAATCTTTCCATAAATTCTCACAACTGGAAGAAAATAAGGTGCTTTGTTTAAAGTGGAGTGTGGCCAAATAATGAATTTATAACCAAATTCATGTTCAACACATTTTGCATTTTGCACATTTGGCAGAAGAGGTGACGTCTCGTCCAAGTATACAAATTTTTAAGACTTTAATTCGTTTCGCCGCTATGTATGGCCTTTCGACAAGTATTTTTCTATTATTTTCCGTTTTATATTTATAGCCCATGGCTTTCAACATTTTATATAACAATGATCGGGACCCTCTATACTGCAAAGTGTCCCGTGCAAATGTTAACAATTTTGTTAGAGCGAAATATTCCCCACTTCGTTTATAATCATAAATTTTGCGACCTAATTCTTCCCGAAAGAAATGGTCATAAAAAAATGGAGATTTTTACTGCCACCGTAAGTTTTGGAAGTATAATTCATCGCCATTTAAAGGCCGTTTATGGTGACCATACTGTTGATAGGACTACTGTGAATTGATGGGTAATAAATAGCATTTCGTGGTTGCGATCCCGGAAACACCATAATTGATGACGAAAAACGCAGCAGAAGTCCGATCACTGCCACAGACGATGAAAATCGCAAACGCGTCGACAATTTGATCCCAGAGCCAGTCTACTGGCTCTGTTTGATCCAAAATGACCGGTGAATGACTCAAAAGCGCATATCAAACCGCCGGTCATTTTGGATCAAATTGCTGACGCGTTTGCGATTTTCATCGTCTGTGGCAGTGATCGGACTTCCGCTGCGTTTTTCGTTAATTGCGGCTTTTTGGGATCGCAGCTACGAAATTGTCTTACCCATCGATTCACAGTAGTCTTATCAACAGTATCGTCACCATAAACGGCGATGAATTTCAGTAGGAGTCACGTTTTCAGCAGTTAAAAATTCTTTAACCGCGCGCAGGTTATCTCGCGTTGACATAGCACGAGAACATGTCTCCATACTTCCGCTACTAAAAAAATGAACTGGTGAACGAAACTCCTTCAAACTTGGCTTACGCTTAGAGGAGGGATGTAGCTTCCCAATGAAACCATGCGCGTCTCTGTAGCTCATTTTGTTCGCATTCTACAAACATGTGTGCATTACATTTCAGCCCACCCACGTATATTCAAAATCGCTGTTTCAACCAAAGTTTGAATATCTAAGTAAGTTGTTGCAATCAATTCCTGAGGTTGATTACTATACATACAACGATGGCGTGAACATTGTACCACCTGACCAAGCTAAACCTAACAGCATTTTTATTTTTGATGACATTGCTTGCGACAAACAGGACGTTATGAGAGAATATTTTAGCATGGGTCGACATAAAAATATAGACTGTTTCTATCTTTGTCAAACATATGCATGTATCCCTTAACATCTTATTCGCGACAATGCTAACATGTTGGCGCTGTTTAAGCAAGACGATGAATTTACAGAAGGTCTACCGAGATCATGTTAATACTGACATGACGAACAATTTGAAGAAATATGCGCTTATTACTGTAATAGTCATAAACACGGATTTTTGGTAATAGACAAAGATAGTGATTTAAAGAATGGACGCTATCGTCATGAATTTGATTCGTATATATACATCTAATAATTCTGGTATCTATTATTCGATAAAAAGCTGTTAGCGTGTGAACTGGTTTGAACCTGTCAGTCTACCTGTCTGTTTGGCTGTCTAACTGTCTGGCTGTCTCTGTCTACCTGCCTGTCTGACTACCGGTCCGTCTGTCTGCCTACCAGTCGAATTGTCTGTTTACCTGCCCGTTTGTCTAACAGTCTGCTTACATGTCTGTCTGTCGGTCTACCTGTCTGTCTGTCTACCTGTCTGCTTACATACTTGTGACAATAATAAAAACGAATGTAGTGGCAGAACTTATTAAAACTAAAAATATTATAAGACAGAAAGTTCGAGCTCTTGAGGAGGGTAACTAGCTGCTCGGCATTTTTTTTTAATTTAGAAAACAAGCCGCATCAACCATTTGGGTTATTAGCGGCGGTACAGTACATGATTATACTTAATTTACAGTTTCCCTGTTAAGTTAATATCTGTTAAAAATTGTATAATATTACTGATGTTACATTGTTAATTCAAAAGATCACTTAAGTTTGTTGCGATATTGTTCTTTTTGCGGTGTTCATCATATTTTGGGCAGTCTGTTAGGACGTGAAACGGTTATGGTTACTTGACATCGATCACAGATGGGCGCATCATTTCGGGTAACAGGATGTTGATGGGTGAGTTTTGTGTGCCCGATTCGAAGACGGGAGAGTATGACTTGTTCGCGTCTATTAGAGAGTTGCTTTTTCCACGGAAGCACTTTTATTTTAATCTGTCTAAGTTTAGAATTTGATTGTTCCCACCAGTGGCGTAACTTCAAATTTTGGGCCCGGGGGCCGTGATCTTTACCGGGCCCCTTAATTGCCAAGTGTAAGTCCTATTCTTGCCAAAGCATTTTTGATTATCATTTTTCAATTTTTTTTAATTCATAAACAGAAACATTAAAGCAAAATGAACAATAGCGAGTGTTTTTTCCGGACTCATTGAAACTTTATACGGGACCGAGTTTGGACCTGCCGGGCTTTAAACTTCAGGAGGCCCGTTGGACCCCCTGAAGTTCAGGGTCCGGGGGCCGCTGCCCCCTTTGCCCCCTCGGTAGTTACGCCACTGGTTCCCACTCATTTTTCCACGTTTCACGCACTGCGTTTTTAATATATTGTTTTAGATCACTGTGAGTTGTTAACGGGGTAGTGTTTTTTGTGGATGTGGATGCCTCGCATACCAGGTTATCAAAGGGTTGCTGGGATACATTTGGTTTATGCTGTGAATTACACTTAGAGAGTCTGTGATAATGATGTAATTTTTCTGTCGTTGTTTGCTAATGTATTGCAGAGCTTTGTATATGGCGTAAGCTTCTCCCGTGTATACACTGCAGACTTTCGGTAATTTGTATCGGCAGCTTGTAGATGTAGAGAAGAAAGCAGCGCCAACTCCATTTTCCGTATATAATTAAGGATTTCTCTGAAGTGCATAATGACGATGCTTGGATTGGTTTCTGATTTTTGAAATCGGGTCAAGTCACTATTGCGGTTAGGGGATTTGATGATCCATGGTGGTGTTGATCTTGTGTTTGATGGGTAGGTGTCTCGAAAATTTAATTGAAGGTCGCTTCGGAAGTTCTTTACTCTGTGGTAAAATGGTTGGTTTACCTATATGCGGTTTGTTTTTATAGATGTTATAAAAGCGGTCGGAGAAGACATTTTGGCAAGTGGGGTTTTCTGGTGTAGTCGATATTGAGGATGCATACGATAAACTTAAATACTCTTCTAAGATGTAGGGACGGTTCGCCGGATTCGCAGTATAAGCTTTCTTTTGGACTGGTGCAATATGCTCCTAGGATTATTCCAATTGCCTTATTGTGGATCTAGTAATTTTAGTTGCGATTTTTTTGCAGATGCATATACTATGCTACCATAATCCAGTTTTGATCTGACTAGGGATTGGTAAATTTTCTTTAAAGTCAGACAGTCTGCGCCCCAACTATTGTCACTCAATGTTTTTAGTAAATTTAGACTGGATAGGCAGGATTTTTTTAATTCTGAGATGTGTGCTTTCCAGTTTAAATTTCTGTGGAAGATAATTCCCAAAAATTGTATTCTTTCCAAAAATTGTAGGGTGGTTCCTTGAAAGTTCAGTTCTGGGTTGTTGACTCGAGATCTTTTTGAGAATAAAATGCATTTCGTCTGCTCTGTTGAAAATTGAAACCCAGTTTCTTTGGACCAGTTTTCAATATCTTCAATGCATTGTTGTAGCTTGGCTTTGATCGTTTGTATGCTTTTGCCTTTCATGTACAGAACTATAGGCCATTCAGTAAACACAAAAACATTTAAATTTTGTTGAAGTTGGCATATACGTAAAATTTTTGTGCTAGGGATTCTATATTTTATTTTGCAAAGGTTTCCATACCTGCATAAAGGCGACTTTGAATTTAAAAATGACAATTAATAAATCTCATTATTTCAATGTCAAAATACATATTATTCTGAAATTTCATGCCTGAACTTTTATAAAATGTAATAAAAATATCTATTAATAAATGCTACAACATTAGTATACAACACAGTATTTGTTTAACATCCTTAAAAGTAGTTATGACAGATGCTAATTAAATGTCACACTTTTAACCTATTTGTTTTAGTAACTTTTTATAAGTACATTCCTAGACAAAAGATGCATTTTAGGAGTACACTCATTAAATTTTAGAAATCAAAGGCCACTTTGTGTTTTTATGTTTAGTGAACAGACTATAGGTCATCTGCATATAGTCTATATTTAGCCGAATGCGTTCAGTTGTATGCTATATTATTTATAGTGACCAGAAAAAGTGTTACACTTAGGATGGATCCTAGTGGAATTCCATTTTCTTGGCGTTTTCTTTCTGAAAGTATCCCGTTAACGCGAACACCTTTTATGTCCCATTCTCGTAGTTTTTTGACTATTTGGTATTGCCAGGCTGAGTCATACGCTTTATTTATATCAAAGAAGATTGCTAGGCATTTCTGTTTGTTGGCGAAGGCTTCATGAATGTCAGCTTCCAAATCTATTAGATTATCAGTTGAGGTGTTTTCTAAAGCCGCTTTGAAATGGTGTTAAAAGTTTTTTGTGTTCAAGGGTCCATGTTAGTCTTCTGTTTACTATTTTTTCTAGTAGTTTGCACATTGAACATGTAAGGGATATTGGTCTATATGATTCTGGTTTAAGTTTACTTTTATTGGGTTTGGGTATTGGTATCACAAACGCTTCCGACCACCTGTTGGGAAATATGTTTCGAGTCCAAATGACATTAAATATATCTCTTAAATGGTTTTTTGCTTTTGGCCGAAGGTGTTTTAAAACAGAGGTAGGGATGTCATCTGGTCGAGGGGATGATTCTTTTGAAACCTTTCGTCTAATGATATTTCCTTGTTGATATAATCGCTTTCTCCTCCGGCACTGTCTATGGCTATACTTTCCTGCCTGATTTTGTATTCACGAAATGGTTCACTATAGTTTCTGTTACTGGAGTAGGTTTCATATGGGTCTGTCAAGACGTTGGCTATGTCGCCGCTTTCTGTTACCATTTGTCCGTTATTCTCTATTACGCTGATTCCGCTGTGTGTGATCGCTCCCACTATTCGTTTGACTTTTTTCCACACTGCTGTTAGGGGGATAGTGTTATTGATGCTGTTAACACATTTTTGCCAGGATTCTTTCTTGCTTCTTTTAAACGTGTATCTTACTTTTGCTCTTGCGTTTTTAAACTTAAGTAAACTTTCTTGGGTTTTGTGACGTTTATAGCGGTTAAAAAGGTGTTTAATTGTTTTTACGGCTTCACTACAGTCCTTGTTCCACCAGGTTACTGGATTACGTTTAGTCATGCTCTTAGTTTTGCCAATATGTTGATGTGCTGCTTCTAGGATGATATTTTCGAAGTTTCCTAAGATTTGGTTAATGTTGTTAGATGTAGAGTCGTTTTGAAGTTGGTTTATTTGATGTTCAATTAAGTTTGAGAATTCTGACCAAGTAGCACTCTCCAGTTTCCATTTTGGGAAATGATTTGCTTCCGGAATATGTGTTAGTTCATTCTGAATTTTAATAGGGTAATAATCACTATCATATAGGTAGGGTAAAACATTCCATGATAGATGTTCCGTATGTGGCGATAATTGTGTTGCTAATTCAGTTTTTAGTACAGTCCCTTTATATAGAACAGTCTGGCCATATGAAATGTCACTTATGACATAAGACAGAATATGGCCGCCTCCAGTGGCGGGTCAAAAGCAGTGGCGGGGTTGGTGTTGGAAAATAGTTTAATTAAATAAATGCTCAGTATAAGTAAATATATGATTAAATAGTAAAACAAACAATGTCGTATCAATGAAATATTATAAATTTTATTTACAGTTAGTGCTCACATAAATAATAATTCGCGTTAACGGGATACTTTCAGAAAGAAAACGCCAAGAAAATGGAATCCCACTAGGATCCATCCTAAGTGTAACACTTTTTCTGGTCACTATAAATAATATAGCATACAACTGAACGCATTCGGCTAAATATAGACTATATGCAGATGACCTATAGTCTGTTCACTAAACATAAAAACACAAAGTGGCCTTTGATTTCTAAAATTTAATGAGTGTACTCCTAAAATGCATCTTTTGTCTAGGAATGTACTTATAAAAAGTTACTAAAACAAATAGGTTAAAAGTGTGACATTTAATTAGCATCTGTCATAACTACTTTTAAGGATGTTAAACAAATACTGTGTTGTATACTAATGTTGTAGCATTTATTAATAGATATTTTTATTACATTTTATAAAAGTTCAGGCATGAAATTTCAGAATAATATGTATTTTGACATTGAAATAATGAGATTTATTAATTGTCATTTTTAAATTCAAAGTCGCCTTTATGCAGGTATGGAAACCTTTGCAAAATAAAATATAGAATCCCTAGCACAAAAATTTTACGTATATGCCAACTTCAACAAAATTTAAATGTTTTTGTGTTTACTGAATGGCCTATAGTTCTGTACATGAAAGGCAAAAGCATACAAACGATCAAAGCCAAGCTACAACAATGCATTGAAGATATTGAAAACTGGTCCAAAGAAACTGGGTTTCAATTTTCAACAGAGCAGACGAAATGCATTTTATTCTCAAAAAGATCTCGAGTCAACAACCCAGAACTGAACTTTCAAGGAACCACCCTACAATTTTTGGAAAGAATACAATTTTTGGGAATGATCTTCCACAGAAATTTAAACTGGAAAGCACACATCTCAGAATTAAAAAATCCTGCCTATCCAGTCTAAATTTACTAAAAACATTGAGTGACAATAGTTGGGGCGCAGACTGTCTGACTTTAAAGAAAATTTACCAATCCCTAGTCAGATCAAAACTGGATTATGGTAGCATAGTATATGCATCTGCAAAAAAATCGCAACTAAAATTACTAGATCCACAATAAGGCAATTGGAATAATCCTAGGAGCATATTGCACCAGTCCAAAAGAAAGCTTATACTGCGAATCCGGCGAACCGTCCCTACATCTTAGAAGAGTATTTAAGTTTATCGTATGCATCCTCAATATCGACTACACCAGAAAACCCCACTTGCCAAAATGTCTTCTCCGACCGCTTTTATAACATCTATAAAAACAAACCGCATATAGGTAAACCAACCATTTTACCACAGAGTAAAGAACTTCCGAAGCGACCTTCAATTAAATTTTCGAGACACCTACCCATCAAACACAAGATCAACACCACCATGGATCATCAAATCCCCTAACCGCAATAGTGACTTGACCCGATTTCAAAAATCAGAAACCAATCCAAGCATCGTCATTATGCACTTCAGAGAAATCCTTAATTATATACGGAAAATGGAGTTGGCGCTGCTTTCTTCTCTACATCTACAAGCTGCCGATACAAATTACCGAAAGTCTGCAGTGTATACACGGGAGAAGCTTACGCCATATACAAAGCTCTGCAATACATTAGCAAACAACGACAGAAAAATTACATCATTATCACAGACTCTCTAAGTGTAATTCACAGCATAAACCAAATGTATCCCAGCAACCCTTTGATAACCTGGTATGCGAGGCATCCACATCCACAAAAAACACTACCCCGTTAACAACTCACAGTGATCTAAAACAATATATTAAAAACGCAGTGCGTGAAACGTGGAAAAATGAGTGGGAACCAGTGGCGTAACTACCGAGGGGGCAAAGGGGGCAGCGGCCCCCGGACCCTGAACTTCAGGGGGTCCAACGGGCCTCCTGAAGTTTAAAGCCCGGCAGGTCCAAACTCGGTCCCGTATAAAGTTTCAATGAGTCCGGAAAAAACACTCGCTATTGTTCATTTTGCTTTAATGTTTCTGTTTATGAATTAAAAAAAAATTGAAAAATGATAATCAAAAATGCTTTGGCAAGAATAGGACTTACACTTGGCAATTAAGGGGCCCGGTAAAGATCACGGCCCCCGGGCCCAAAATTTGAAGTTACGCCACTGGTGGGAACAATCAAATTCTAAACTTAGACAGATTAAAATAAAAGTGCTTCCGTGGAAAAAGCAACTCTCTAATAGACGCGAACAAGTCATACTCTCCCGTCTTCGAATCGGGCACACAAAACTCACCCATCAACATCCTGTTACCCGAAATGATGCGCCCATCTGTGATCGATGTCAAGTAACCATAACCGTTTCACGTCCTAACAGACTGCCCAAAATATGATGAACACCGCAAAAAGAACAATATCGCAACAAACTTAAGTGATCTTTTGAATTAACAATGTAACATCAGTAATATTATACAATTTTTAACAGATATTAACTTAACAGGGAAACTGTAAATTAAGTATAATCATGTACTGTACCGCCGCTAATAACCCAAATGGTTGATGCGGCTTGTTTCTAAATTAAAAAAAATGCCGAGCAGCTAGTTACCCTCCTCAAGAGCTCGAACTTTCTGTCTTATAATATTTTTAGTTTTAATAAGTTCTGCCACTACATTCGTTTTTATTATTGTCACAAGTATGTAAGCAGACAGGTAGACAGACAGACAGGTAGACCGACAGACAGACATGTAAGCAGACTGTTAGACAAACGGGCAGGTAAACAGACAATTCGACTGGTAGGCAGACAGACGGACCGGTAGTCAGACAGGCAGGTAGACAGAGACAGCCAGACAGTTAGACAGCCAAACAGACAGGTAGACTGACAGGTTCAAACCAGTTCACACGCT
>CALNHX010011886.1:0-28890 GCA_940337035.1 Agriotes lineatus
AGTGGAAATCTGGGCACTTGTTAATGCGCTGAAAAGATGCAGAAACGATTATCGATTCATCCAATTAATTGAGAACATATACAATAATGCAACCATAACAATACAAACATTCGATAAAACAAAACCGGTGAATGTTAAACGTGGCATCAGACAAGGCGACACGATCTCACCCAAACTGTTCACTAATCTTCTAGAGGATGTATTCAAAACTCTGAATTGGGACGAGAAGGGTATCAACATTAATGGCGATTACCTCAATAATCTACGGTTCGCTGACGACATTGTCTTACTAACAGACAATATTGAAGACTTGGAAACAATGTTAATGGATGTCGGGAAAGCAGCACAAGCGGTTGGGCTAAAAATGAACCTATCGAAAACAAAAATTATGTCTAATAGAGAAAATGTACCACCCCTCCAAATTAACGACAATCTGCTAGAGGTAGTAGAAGAATATATATACTTAGGACAACAACTGACTTTTGCGTCAGACACGCAAGCAGCGGAAGTTGATCGAAGAATCAAACTGGGATGGTCGGCATACGGAAAATTAAGGAATGTATTTAAATCTAATGTGTACCCGCAATATCTCAAAACAAAAGTATTCAACCAGTGCGTCCACCCAACGCTTACATACGCATCTGAGACGTGGTCCCTCACTGAAACTATAATAAAAAAGATGAAAGTGGCCCAGAGAGCAATGGAAAGATCAATGCTTGGAGTACAGCTACAGGAAAGAAAGACAAATCAATGGATAAGAAATAAAACTAGAGTAGAAGATGTGACAAGACGAATCGCAAGCCTAAAGTGGCAATGGGCGGGACATGTTACGAGAAGGGACGACAACAGATGGAGCAAGAAGGTGACCGAATGGAGGCCAAGAACGGGGAGAAGAGATCGAGGCAGGCCTAGAACCAGATGGAGAGACGATATATGCAAAATAGCCGAAACACAGTAGATGGAATCAACCACCGAACGCAGAAAATGGCGACAAATTGGGGAGGCGTACATCCAGAGATGGAATATATAAACGCTGTAAATGATGACGATGATATTTACTATATTTCCCCACGACTCCCCTTCTATTTGCTGCTAGGTTCTGTAGTTCAAATAAATCATTTTCAGGACTGAAAGGACTAAAGGGGCCCATATTACCTTTCTCTATATCTTGACTGTACACTGCCAACGCAATAAAAACTAAATCGACTATCTTGCCAGTATTACTTGAGAATTGTCTTCTTCAAACAGTCTGAAACAAAGTGCAAAAATGATTATTTAAATTAACAGAAAGACAATCAATTTTGGACATAGCACCGTCATCTACTACAATGTTATTCATTTTCTTTCCGATTTCGAAAGTAGTTGTCGTGACGACCATCTTAGAACTAAAATGTCCAACTTTCATTAATATTTCTTATTAATTACCTTCATTCTTCTAAGCTTTCTTTAGGTCACATTATATTTACTATATTACGCCACGACTCCCCTTCTATTTGCTGCCAAGTTCTGTAGTTCAAATGAATCATACTCAGGATTGGCGGGACTCCAAAGGGGCCCATTCTAGTTTTCTCCTTATCTTGACTGTACACTGTCAGAGCAATAGAAACTAAATCGACTATCTTGCCAGTATTACTTGAGAATTGTCTTCTTCAAACAGTCTGAAACAAAGTGCAAAAATGATTATTTAAATTAACAGAAAGGCAATCAATTTTGGACGTAGCAGCCTTATCTACTACAACATTATTCATTTTCTTTCCGATTTCGTAAGTAGTTGTCGTGACGACCATCTTAGAACTAAAATGTCCAACTTTCATTAATATTTATTATTAATTACCTTCATTCTTCTAAGCTTTCTTTAGGTCACATTATATTTACTATATTACGCCACGACTCCCCTTCTATTTGCTGGGGGTTCTGTAGTTCAAATAAATAATTTTCAGGACTGAAGGGACTAAAGGGGCCCATATTACCTTTCTCTATATCTTGACTGTACACTGCCAGAGCAATAAAAACTAAATCGACTATATTGCCAGTATTACTTGAGAATCGTCTTCTTCAAACAGTCTGAAACAAAGTGGAAAAATTATTATTTAAATTAATAGAAAAACGATCAATATTGGACATAGCACCCTTATCTACTACAATATTATTCATTTTCTTTCTGATTTCGTAAGGTGTTGTCGGGACGACCTTCTGAAAATTGAAATGTCCAAATTTCATTAATATTTATTATTAATTACATTCTTCTAAGCTTTCTTTGGGTCACATTATATTTACTATATTTCGCCACGACTCCCCTTCTATTTGCTGCCAAGTTCTGTAGTTCAAATATATCATTCTCAGGATTGGTGGGACTCCAAAGTGGTCCATTCTACTTTTCTCCTTATCTTGACTGTACACTGCCAGAGCAATAAAAACTAAATCGACTAACTTGCCAGTATTATTTGAGAATCGTCTTCTTCAAACAGTCTGAAACAAAGTGCAAAAATGATTATTTAAATTAACAGAAAGATACCCAAATTTTGGACGTAGCACCCTTATCTACTACAATGTTATTCATTTTCTTTCCGATTTCGAAAGTAGTTGTGACGACCAACTGAGAACTGTAATGTCCAACTTTCATTAATATTTATTATTAATTACCTACATTCTTCTAAGCTTTCTTTAGGTCACATTATATTTACTATATTTCGCCACGACCCCCCTTCTATTTGCTGCCAAGTTCTGTAGTTCAAATATATCATTCTCAGGATTGGTGGGACTCCAAAGTGGTCCATTTTACTTTTCTTCTTATCTTGACTGTACACTGCCAGAGCAATAAAAACTAAATCGACTATCTTGCCAGTATTACTTGAGAATCGTCTTCTTCAAACAGTCTGAAACAAAGTGCAAAAATGATTATTTAAATTAACAGGAAGACAACCAATTTTGGACGTAGCACCCTTATCTACTAGAATGTTATTCATTTTCTTTCCGATTTCGAAGGTAGTTGTGACGACCAACTGAGAACTGAAATGTCCAACTTTCATTAATATTTATTATTAATTACCTACATTCTTCTAAGCTTTCTTTTGGTCACATTATATTTACTATATTTTGCCACGACCCCCCTTCTATTTGCTGCCAAGTTCTGTAGTTCAGATATATCATTCTCAGGATTGGTGGGACTCCAAAGTGGTCCATTCTACTTTTCTCCTTATCTTGACTGTACACTGCCAGAGCAATAAAAACTAAATCGACTATCTTGCCAGTATTACTTGATAATCGTCTTCTTCAAACAGCTTGAAACAAAGTGCAAAAATGATTATTTAAATTAACAGAAAGACAATCAATTTTGGACGTAGCACCCTTATCTACTACAATGTTATTAATTTTCTTTCCGATTTCGTAAGTAGTTGTCGTCACGACCAACTGAGAACTGAAATGTCCAACTGTGTTATCAACTTTAAGCACAAACAAAGGGGGGGGCTGGAGAAATGATACTTACTTTAATTGCTTACGATCCAAAGTTGCAATCAAAACACCAAATTGTCTCACTCGGGCACTGCCCAGGCGAGTCACTATCAATCGCAAATCAGGGGGTCGCCTGCCAACTGCAGTCGAAGACGGCGTGTGTTCTAAAGATGGAAAGATTGGCGCCACCGATTTATGATAACAAAAAAAAACGAAGCCTTAACCCCTTGATTCAGCGATTGTTAGATTTCGCTCCAGCTAAATCGGAACACTGAGAAATTACTAGAAATGCGCAAAACCGGAGTCAAACAATCAAGTGTAATTAAATATGACAAGTTCGTTTTATTCACTCATAAGGTTGGGCACACACATAAAAATATACACATAGGTAAAAAGTTTCAGGCCTGCATATGCATTGTAACTGCCCCAAGGATCCTTGTTCACAAAAATAGGGTGGCCAAATTAAAACACCAGATTATAAAATTAACGGAAATTCCTGCGGCTCCCGGATAGTGACGTTAATGTAAAATAGTAAAATTACAGCGGGCGTCCGCCTCAGGAATTTCTATACTGTTGTACATATAATAAATAAATAAATATCACAATCCGCAGCAAAAGTAGAACTGCGGCGAGGGGAAGCCTCTTACTTTACACATTAAAAAAAATACGCCATCAAGTGATGCGTCCAGACCATTATCTACATATCTCGCGCCAGTTTATCGAGCTAATCTTACTTTAAAAGCCAAAATACTTTAGGCAGTCCTTCGTCGATTGAGCCGTACAACAGAAGCACAAATTAATAGGGCAGTAAGGTTACCTTAGGCTGATTTGAAGTTATCTTCGCGCGAACAGCATTGCAGGAACGGGCTTCTGGGGACGAGCAGTTCGCCAGGTAAGCGCGTCGAGATACGTTATCCCAGAACGCAGCGGCCACAAGGCGGGATTTTCAAGTCTTAAAGGAGACCCATCACGATGTAATCGAGATCTAACTGAGGTCCAGAACGTGATGTTCAAGTCGTGGTATTCGCCTATTTGGGGCCAAGTCCGAGATGTATGAGCGTACTTGGGGCCCAGCACGAGGTGGGGACTACATTATTAAGAAATAAACGTTAGCGGGCACTCGAAAAGGGGCTGAAAACGGTCCTACTTACAATAAGTTTCCCCAAATGGTTCGCTCGGAAATTTTGACGTCAAAAAAGGTCTGCACCTAGCAGAATCTCCAAATTCACATACGGAGAAATGTCGAGACGCGTACAAATCCCCTAACTGAAGGGTGAGAAGTGCCTAGACAACCATAAGCACCTTCTCCAGAATGGCGACGTCGACCAGCGCCAAAACTTCCGCGACCTTATTCGATCGAATGCCGGAACAAGATGACCCAATTTCGCATCGCGAGCGCTCAACAATGAGCCAAGGCTGCGTATCAAGAATGTGCAGTGCCCAAACGCAATTCGAAAAGCATCGAACATACAATAAATCGGAAATTATTGGTAACCAAAATCTCGAAAATACAGTAAGGCGAAAATTGACGGTAACAAACCCCCCTCTTACCTGGAGGAAGAAAATTTCAAAGAAATTTTCTTATACGCTAAATACGAGGCCCAAAATAAAGTCGTAGTCGGACAGCACAAGAAATAGGATACACACAGGGACAAAAGAGGAAGCGTTAAGAAGGGAGTGATTTGGGTCCCGGCCGAAAGCCCCGTGAGCCGAACACCACCCGCACCCTTCGCTGCGTGATGAAAAGGCTGCGCCGGTGGATGGGGCAGCTATGCTCGACACCCGAAACCTCCAAGTCAGGAGTCCAAAGCACTCGGAAGAACGTTGGAGGGGAATCAGAAAAGAGGACAACACTGAAGAAGGAATAGGAAGGACAGTCCGATGTACGTCTGTCACGTCAGTCGTTAGTGGGGATGAACCGAGATAGTGCCATCGTGTCGGCCGATGCCAACCCAGCCCAGGCCACCGTAGTGTCACCAATGAAGGAAACCTGAGAATGTAGGCGGACACCAGACGGCACGCGCAAAACCAAGGCTCAGCCACCACTGGTCGGGGATAAGTGTGTAAGCCCAGGAACGGCTTACCCACTGAAACAACCTTGAAGAGGTTGGGAAAACAAAAGAAAAGGACAAAGTCCAGCACAGCACCCTCTACAAAACGAACACAGACATTCCCGCTCGAAAGCCCAAAAGGGCCGGAACAAAGAAAAAAAACCATGATATAGCGGTCGTTGCCACAAACACTGCCGGGAAACAGCGGGACCCCAAGGTGGCCGACCGACGTGCCCAACCAACCTCCCAAAAAACCAAAAAAAACGCGAACTAAACGATCTGGCCACCGATACCCGGACCACGATAGGGTTTTAGGTCCTTGGCGTGCCAAGACCCCGAAAAGACAGTCCCATCGGGATCTTTCAACTGATAGACCCACCGAGAAAGTTTCTTATGAATGACAAAAGGGCCAACAAACTTAGGGGCGAGCTTGGCTGTAAAGTCTCTAGCAGCATTGGACAAGACGTGGTTCTTTCGAAGGACGGATTCCCCCACCTCAAATTCATCAGGGCGATGGCGTAAGTCGTAACGAGGTTTCGACGCTTGGTAAGCCTTTGTTAAACGCTTCCGTACGTCAAGGTAAACCTGCTTAAGGGCTTTAGAACGCGGTTCTACATCATCACGGTCAAATATGAGTTCAGGGTCATCTGGTTCTTCGGCGGGTAGAAGGTCATTAAAGTTAATTTCCCTACCAAAGTTAACGAAGAACGGGGTCATACCAGTCACTTCATGCTTAGATGTTCTGATCGCACACGCCACCGATGGTAGCAACACATCCCAATTACGCTGATTCTCTTTCACATACGCGGACAACATGGTCTTCAACACGCGGTTAACCCTCTCAGTGGGATTAGCTTGGGGATGATAGTAAGCCGTAAAAGATATCCGACATCCATAGCGCTTAGCCATGTTCTGAAAGTCCCTACTCCGGAATTGAACTCCGTTATCACAAATGATCCTACGAGGGGCACCAAACAGAAGTATGACGTTCTCCTCAATATTCCTAACCACAGCGGAAGCGGTAGCGGCACGAAGGGGGAAGAACAAGGGGAACTTGCTAAACAGGTCCGCAACAACTAAGATGTGGGTGTAACCACGGGAAGAGCGAGGCAATGGACCAACAATGTCCGTGGAGATAACCTCCCAAGGGCGAGATATTTGGGAGTGTCTTCCCATGAGACCTCTAGGAGCCCTCTGCTCGGGTTTAATGCGGGAGCAAACCCCACAACGTCTAACATACTCGGCCACCTCCTGTCGCATCTTAGGCCAGTAGAAATACTGAGCGATCCGACTCAGCGTCTTATTGACACCACAGTGTCCACTCGTACGGGAGTCATGAAAACGGGACATAATATCTCTGCGTTGTTCACTAGGAGCAACAGCCTTCCATGCATCACGATCATTCGCAAGGTCAGGGTACGGAACAGACACATACTTGAACAACCTGTCATCCTCAACACGCCACAACGGAAAACGTCTAGGTCTCTGACTCACTTCGCGAATCATCTTCAGATACCACGGATCACGAGGTACGTCAGGCATAACTGCGAGCGGTACGTCCACGACATTCACGACGTTATCCACGCCATTCATGTCACTCAGGGCATTCACCACAGGTACAGCGCGAGGCAAAGTGTCGGGAACTACATGATCCTTCCCTTTTCGATGTTGGATCTCGAAATCGTATTGCTGCAACCGGACGGCCCATCGCGCAATGCGACCAACGGGGTCCTTAATATTATTCAGCCACTTCAGACTATAGTGATCCGTCACAACAGTGAATTTCGAACCTTCGATGTAGGGACGCAGCCTCTCGATCGCAAACAGCACCGCCAAACACTCTCTCTCAGTCGTACTATAATTCCTTTCGTTTCTTGTTAAGGACCGGCTAATATACGCGATAACAGTTTCGCCATTAGGGGTGGACTGGGTTAAGACGGCACCAAGGCCATACGCAGAAGCATCCGTTTGAATAGTGAACGGTAAAGAGAAGTCGGGACACGATAAAATCGGAGCCGAAACCAAACAATCCTTGAGGGTGCGTAAAGCCTGATCGCAGTCATCGTTCCAAATGAACCGTCTGTTCTTCTTCAACAAAGAAGTCAAGGGAGCTACAACCGTCGAGAAATCCGGCACGAACCTCCTGTACCAGGAAGCCATACCTAGTATGCGTCGTACCTCAGACACACAGGTGGGAGTGGGAATCTTCAAAATGGCCTCGACCTTACTGGGGTCCACTAATAAACCTTGAGCGTTCACAACATAGCCCAAGTAACGCAACTCAGATTTACAAAAACAACATTTATCCTTATTCAAGGTCAGACCCGCCTTGAAGAGACGAGACAGTACCTCTTGCAAAACCGTCAGGTGTCGGTCAAATGAATTTGTGCAAATAATTACATCGTCTAAGTAAGCGAAGACGTAGGGTTCAAGGTCAACACCTAGCACATTGTCTAACAGTCGCTGCCAAGTCGCTGGCGCCGTATGAAGGCCAAAGGGCATACGTTTAAATTGAAAGAGCCCACGGTTCGGCACAGTAAAAGCGGTAAGTGGGCGAGAAGACTCGGCAACTGGGATCTGCCAGTATGCGGATTTAATGTCGAGGGTAGTTAGGTAGCGAGCATCCCGAAGTTTGTCAAGAGTCGCATTCACAAATGGTAACGGGTAGGCGTCAGGTTGACTGACCTGATTGAGACGTCGATAGTCGACACAAAATCGATAGGTAGAGTCTTTCTTTTTAATCATGACGATAGGTGAAGCCCAAGCTGAACAAGAGGGTTCCACAATGTCGTCCGCCAACATTTTATCCAACTCCGCATCGACGTATTTCTGTAAGGCGGGGGAGATAGGGTAGTAGCGTTGCTTAATTGGGGGTGAAGTCGTCTTAATTTCATGAGCTACCAAATGAGTACAACCAAGTTTCGTACCCATAGAGGAAAAAGCATTTTCCACCAACGCCTCTAACCTATCACGTTCTTCAGGGGATAAATGTTCAGCTGATTTAATTGCACACAGTTCAGCACTCGGGGCACTCTTGCCAAATGACCACTCGCCACGACCAAGGTCAGGAATAATTTCCATCCTACGCCAAAAATCGGTTCCCAAAATAAGAACATGTGGTATGGACGGAATAACGAGAAGGTCCATCACCACAACACGATCCCGCAGAACAATGGGTACGGACACAGTTCCAATCGCCTGACATTCATCACCATTCGCAACCACACATGATTGGGCGTGAGTGACATTTAGATTACACAAAGGTTTCAGTTTAGTCCAACCATCCCTACCGACAATCGTTCGCGATGCGCCAGAGTCAAGGAGGCCTAACATTTTGACACCATACACACTAACATTTAAATAAGGGCGTTGATCATGACCCATGCTATTTAAAATAAAATCCAAAATCATTTTCTTGGCCATAGGGAGTTCATAAGGGGTATTCTTAAGTTCGGCCGAACCAGGACAGCGCGTTAATCGGCCACTTAACGTCGCTGACGGGCGTTTCCCGCACACGAGGGGCAAGTTCGCACGGTAACATCTGCCTTGCCACAACGGTAGCAATGCATTCGCCGAGGGGCGGAGCAGGCGGCAGCACGGTGACCTAACTGTCCACAATTCCAGCAATTGGCTGAAGATGGTCCCGCGACCGGACGAGAAACAGGTAAAGCCGTGGAACAATATTCGGCCTGACGGGGAGCACGACTTTCGGGGGCAGCATGTAGGGCACTCACACGAGGCGCGAGCCGAGGCTTGGAGTAAGCGAGGTCGGGTTCGACAAGTCCTCTAAGGGTGGTAGGAGGGTTTTTATATTTGGCCGCGTGACGGTGCGCGTCCTCAATTTGTTTGCAGACACTAGTTAAGCCAGCGACTGTAACAGTAAGTTCCCTAGCTAACTGAGAATACAAGTAGGGCAGCAGGTTACGACGAATATAAGTCACGCGCGAAGCTTCACTAGGCAAGCTAGGTAAACGTCGAAACAAGGCTTCCATGGCCGCTACATAAATTGTGACCGGCTCGAATTCGCCCTGAGTCCTGTTTCGTATTTCTTCCCACAACGCAAACTCGTAATCTTCCGGGAGAAATGCAGCTCGCAGCGCATATACCAGTTGATCCCACGAACTAACCGTGTCACGCACCGACCTGAACCATAATAACGCGTTATCCGTGAAGAGTTCCACAGCCGCAGTGAATAACTGTTCCTTACTAACACCTCGAGCTACCCTCAATTCCTCTACACGCTCCAAAAAACTATTCAGCCCAGAATCTCCATTAAACCGAACGTTCCATTTATTAATGGCTAAAGCATTAACACAATTACTGCGAGTGGGTGGAGGCACAATTGATTTGGCTAGCCAAGTAGAATCACGAAGGGGCAAGCTTGGTCGCCTCGACGCCGAAAGACTCGCGGGTGACGGCAGGGGTTCAAAACGCACGCGGGGAGACATGTCCGGAGGGTAAATAACATCTTCACCAGAATTAGGCGAAAAATTGTCAAAGGCGCTAACCGGGTCTTGGATGTTAGGAGTCGCTTCCCTTTCGCGATTAATCAGATTATTCTCGGTAGTCACCGGGGGTTCCGACGCTTTGATATGAACGTCCTCAATAAGTTCTAAACATTGAGTCATACGGCGATCTTTAAGAGCGAGGAGAAGATCGTCCGCTTTCAGGTAGTTCAGTCGACCACAAACATGCATTAAACGACTATTCAACCGCTTGTATAAGTTATCGGATAGGGGAGCTTGGTTCTCATCTAATTCGCGCCTAATCTCCACCAACTTGCCTTCACAAATTCCTAGCTGTTCCTCAACGTCTAATGGGACTTCGGCAAAACTAACAGGAATCGTCTTTTCAACTCGAAGCCTAGCTCTCAACAGTTTCCTTTTATCGTCAACTGTCCCCTCCACTGAAACACCCCTAATCATTAACTCGAAATTTAATTCGTCCGCCCTCAGTCGATCAATATCCATTTCGATACCAAAAAGACCAACAAATCTATGCACAATAAAATTTTCCCTCTTAAAATAATTCCTAGTACGCCCCTGGCGCGATTCGAAATATTAAATTACACAATAACCCAAATAACAAGAATCGCGAATAAACATTAAAAAAAAGGGGATACGCCACTGGAATAGACCGACTATATCCTACGCCACTGGAATAGACCAACTATATCCTACGCCACTGAAATAAATAAATGTACCCGACAAATAAATTTAAAACGAGCCGACAGCAAGCAAATGCCGCAAATCTTAAGCAATATTGAAGGAACACAGCGAAACCAAATTATCACGATTAATGTAACAGCACTGATCAGCTGATATTTCACAATAAAAGAACGCAAGGGGAAAATTTACCGCAATGCTTCAAAACCAGCTTTCGGCAATCAAACTGCGGTACCTCTTCCACTTTAAGTGAATAAATCTAAATTGATCAATTCGGTTTCAATCGATAAATTCCTAGATAAACATGCAAAATATATTTTTTTGTATTTTTAAAACGTTTAAACAAAAATTTAGAATAGATATATATAGCTAAATAACCATGCAACCTATTTTTTTGTATTTTTTCTAAACTCATAAAGATCTTAGAACAAATAAATTGCTAAATAAACATGCAACCTATTTTTGTATTTTAATCCTCTTGAAAATTTGGAATAACTAAATAGCTAAGTAAACATGCAAAGTACTTTTATATTTTAAAACCCTAAACGTTTTAGAATCGATCTAAAACACAATTTTGGTGAGGAAATATCCTACAGCATGAAATGTGAAACAATTCAATACGAGCTTGACCCGAGGTCAAGATAAATAAACGTTATCTACACGGCCGGCGCAATTCTACCTGCTGAAAATACCTTTAACGCTTCGATTCAAATTTAAGCGTTTTTACTAATGAGTGAATAAAACGTTCGTAATTACGTTAATTAAACACAAGCCTGCACGTTGGGCGTCAAGTTTTTGTTATCAACTTTAAGCACAAACAAAGGGGGGGGCTGGAGAAATGATACTTACTTTAATTGCTTACGATCCAAAGTTGCAATCAAAACACCAAATTGTCTCACTCGGGCACTGCCCAGGCGAGTCACTATCAATCGCAAATCAGGGGGTCGCCTGCCAACTGCAGTCGAAGACGGCGTGAGTTCTAAAGATGGAAAGATTGGCGCCACCGATTTATGATAACAAAAAAAAACGAAGCCTTAACCCCTTGATTCAGCGATTGTTAGATTTCGCTCCAGCTAAATCGGAACACTGAGAAATTACTAGAAATGCGCAAAACCGGAGTCAAACAATCAAGTGTAATTAAATATGACAAGTTCGTTTTATTCACTCATAAGGTTGGGCACACACATAAAAATATACACATAGGTAAAAAGTTTCAGGCCTGCATATGCATTGTAACTGCCCCAAGGATCCTTGTTCACAAAAATAGGGTGGCCAAATTAAAACACCAGATTATAAAATTAACGGAAATTCCTGCGGCTCCCGGATAGTGACGTTAATGTAAAATAGTAAAATTACAGCGGGCGTCCGCCTCAGGAATTTCTATACTGTTGTACATATAATAAATAAATAAATATCACAATCCGCAGCAAAAGTAGAACTGCGGCGAGGGGAAGCCTCTTACTTTACACATTAAAAAAAATACGCCATCAAGTGATGGGTCCAGACCATTATCTACATATCTCGCGCCAGTTTATCGAGCTAATCTTACTTTAAAAGCCAAAATACTTTAGGCAGTCCTTCGTCAATTGAGCCGTACAACAGAAGCACAAATTAATAGGGCAGTAAGGTTACCTTAGGCTGATTTGAAGTTATCTTCGCGCGAACAGCATTGCAGGAACGGGCTTCTGGGGACGAGCAGTTCGCCAGGTAAGCGCGTCGAGATACGTTATCCCAGAACGCAGCGGCCACAAGGCGGGATTTTCAAGTCTTAAAGGAGACCCATCACGAGGTAATCGAGATCTAACTGAGGTCCAGAACGTGATGTTCAAGTCGTGGTATTCGCCTATTTGGGGCCAAGTCCGAGATGTATGAGCGTACTTGGGTCCCAGCACGAGGTGGGGACTACATTATTAAGAAATAAACGTTAGCGGGCAGTCGAAAAGGGGCTGAAAACGGTCCTACTTACAATAAGTTTCCCCAAATGGTTCGCTCGGAAATTTTGACGTCAAAAAAGGTCTGCACCTAGCAGAATCTCCAAATTCACATACGGAGAAATGTCGAGACGCGTACAAATCCCCTAACTGAAGGGTGAGAAGTGCATAGACAACCATAAGCACCTTCTCCAGAATGGCGACGTCGACCAGCGCCAAAACTTCCGCGACCTTATTCGATCGAATGCCGGAACAAGATGACCCAATTTCGCATCGCGAGCGCTCAACAATGAGCCAAGGCTGCGTATCAAGAATGTGCAGTGCCCAAACGCAATTCGAAAAGCATCGAACATACAATAAATCGGAAATTATTGGTAACCAAAATCTCGAAAATACAGTAAGGCGAAAATTGACGGTAACAACTGTCATTAATATTTATTATTAATTACCTACATTCTTCTAAGCTTTCTTTAGGTTACATTATATTTACTATATTTCGCTACGACTCCCCTTTTATTTGCTGCCAGGTTCTGTAGTTCAAATAAATCATTTTCAGGACTGATGGGACTAAGGGGGCCCATATTACCTTTCTCTATATCTTGACCGTACACTGCCAGAGCAATAAAAACTAAATCGACTATCTTGCCAGTATTACTTGAGAATCGTCTTCTTCAAACAGCCTGAAACAAAGTGCAAAAATGATTATATAAATTAACAGAAAGACAACCAATTTTGGACTTAGCACCCTTATCTACTACAATGTTATTCATTTTCTTTCCGATTTCGTAAGTAGTTGTCGTGACGACCAACTGAGAACTGAAATGTCCAACTTTCATTAATATTTATTATTAATTACCTACATTCTTCTAAGCTTTCTTTAGGTCACATTATATTTACTATATTTCGCCACGACTCCCCTTCTATTTGCTGCCAGGTTCTGTAGTTCAAATAAATCATTTTCAGGACTGAAGGGACTAAAGGGGCCCAGATTACCTTTCTCTATATCTTGACCGTACACTGCCAGAGCAATAAAAACTAAATCGACTATCTTGCCAGTATTACTTGAGAATCGTCTTCTTCAAACAGTCTGAAAAAAGTTCAAAAATGATTATTTAAATTAACAGGAAGACAACCAATTTTGGACGTAGCACCCTTATCTACTACAACGTTATTCATTTTCTTTCCGATTTCGTAAGTAGTTGTCGTCACGACCAACTGAGAACTGAAATGTCCAACTGTCATTAATATTTGTTATTAATTACCTACTATCTTCTAAGCTTTCTTTAGGTCACATTATATTTACTATATTTCGCCACGACTCCCCTTTTATTTGCTGCCAGGTTCTGTAGTTCAAATAAATCATTTTCAGGACTGATGGGACTAAGGGGACCCATATTACCTTTCTCTATATCTTGACTGTACACTGCCAGAGCAATAAAAACGTAATCGACTATCTTGCCAGTATTACTTGAGAATCGTCTTCTTCAAACAGCCTGAAAAAAATGCAAAAATGATTATATAAATTAACAGAAAGACAACCAATTTTGGACGTAGCACCCTTATCTACTACAATGTTATTCATTTTCTTTTCGATTTCGTAAGTAGTTGTCGTGACGACCAACTGAGAACTGAAATGTCCAACTTCCATTAATATTTATTATTAATTACCTACATTCTTCTAAGCTTTCATTAGGTCACATTATATTTACTATATTTCGCCACGACTCTCCTTCTATTTGCTGCCAGGTTCTGTAGTTCAAATAAATCATTTTCAGGACTGAAGGGGCTAAAGGGGCCCAGATTACCTTTCTCTATATCTTGACCGTACACTGCCAGAGCAATAAAAACTAAATCGACTATCTTGCCAGTATTACTTGAGAATCGTCTTCTTCAAACAACCTGAAACAAAGTGCAAAAATGATTATTTAAATTTACAGAAAGGTAACCAATTTTGGACGTAGCACGCTTATCTACTACAATGTTATTCATTTTCTTTCCGATTTCGAAAGTAGTTGTGACGACCAACTGAGAACTGAAATGTCCAACTTTCATTAATATTTATTATTAATTACCTACATTCTTCTAAGCTTTCTTTAGGTCACATTATATATACTATATTTCGCCACGACTCCCCTTTTATTTGCTGCCAGGTTCTGTAGTTCAAATAAACCATTTTCAGGACTGATGGGACTAAGGGGGCCCATATTACTTTTCTTCTTATCTTGACTGTACACTGCCAGAGCAATAAAAACGTATTCGACTATCTTGCCAGTATTACTTGAGAATCGTCTTCTTCAAACAGCCTGAAACAAAGTGCAAAAATGATTATATAAATTAACAGAAAGACAACCAATTTTGGACGTAGCACCCTTATCTACTACAATGTTATTCATTTTCTTTCCAATTTCGTAAGTAGTTGTCGTGACGACCAACTGAGAACTGAAATGTCCAACTTTCATTAATATTTATTATTAATTACCTACATTCTTCTAAGCTTTCATTAGGTCACATTATATTTACTATATTTCGCCACGACTCTCCTTCTATTTGCTGCCAGGTTCTGTAGTTCAAATAAATAATTTTCAGGACTGAAGGGGCTAAAGGGGCCCAGATTACCTTTCTCTATATCTTGACCGTACACTGCCAGAGCAATAAAAACTAAATCGACTATCTTGCCAGTATTACTTGAGAATCGTCTTCTTCAAACAACCTGAAACAAAGTGCAAAAATGATTATTTAAATTTCCAGAAAGATAACCAATTTTGGACGTAGCACCCTTATCTACTACAATGTTGTTCATTTTCTTTCCGATTTCGAGAGTAGTTGTGACGACCAACTGAGAACTGAAATGTCCAACTTTCATTAATATTTATTATTAATTACCTACATTCTTCTAAGCTTTCCTTAGGTCACATTATATTTACTATATTTCGCCACGACCCCCCTTCTATTTGCTGCCAAGTTCTGTAGTTCAAATATATCATTCTCAGGATTAGTGGGACTCCAAAGTGGTCCATTTTACTTTTCTTCTTATCTTGACTGTACACTGCCAGAGCAATAAAAACTAAATCGACTATCTTGCCAGTATTACTTGAGAATCGTCTTCTTCGAACAGTCTGAAACAAAGTGCAAAAATGATTATTTAAATTAACAGGAAGACAACCAATTTTGGACGTAGCACCCTTATCTACTAGAATGTTATTCATTTTCTTTCCGATTTCGAAAGTAGCTGTGACGACCAACTGAGAACTGAAATGTCCAACTTTCATTAATATTTATTATTAATTACCTACATTCTTCTAAGCTTTCTTTTGGTCACATTATATTAACTATATTTTGCCACGACCCCCCTTCTATTTGCTGCCAAGTTCTGTAGTTCAGATATATCATTCTCAGGATTGGTGGGACTCCAAAGTGGCCCATTCTACTTTTCTCCTTATCTTGACTGTACACTGCCAGAGCAATAAAAACTAAATCGACTATCTTGCCAGTATTACTTGATAATCGTCTTCTTCAAACAGTCTGAAACAAAGTGCAAAAATGATTATTTAAATTAACAAAAAGACAACCAGTTTTGGACCTAGCACCCTTATCTATTACAATGTTATTCATTTTTTTTTCAATTTCGAAAGTAGTGGTCGTGACCACTTTGGAGTCCCACCAATCCTGAGAATGATATATTTGAACTACAGAACATGGCAGCAAATAGAAGGGGGGTCGTGGCGAAATATAGTAAATATAATGTGACCTAAAGAAAGCTTAGAAGAATGTAGGTAATTAATAATAAATATTAATGAAAGTTGGACATTTCAGTTCTCAGTTGGTCGTCACAACTACTCTCGAAATCGGAAAGAAAATGAATAACATTGTAGTAGATAAGGGTGCTACGTCCAAAATTGGTTATCTTTCTGTAAATTTAAATAATCATTTTTGCACTTTGTTTAAGGTTGTTTGAAGAAGACGATTCTCAAGTAATACTGGCAAGATAGTCGATTTAGTTTTTATTGCTCTGGCAGTGTACGGTCAAGATATAGAGAAAGGTAAGCTGGGCCCCTTTAGCCCCTTCAGTCCTGAAAATGATTTATTTGAACTACAGAACCTGGCAGCAAATAGAAGGAGAGTCGTGGCGAAATATAGTGAATATAATGTGACCTAAAGAAAGCTTAGAAGAATGTAGGTAATTAATAATAAATATTAATGAAAGTTGGACATTTCAGTTCTCAGTTGGTCGTCACGACAACTACTTACGAAATCGGAAAGAAAATGAATAACATTGTAGTAGATAAGGGTGCTACGTCCAAAATTGGTTGTTTTTCTGTTAATTTATATAATCATTTTTGCACTTTGTTTCAGGCTGTTTGAAGAAGACGATTCTCAAGTAATACTGGCAAGATAGTCGATTACGTTTTTATTACTCTGGCAGTGTACAGTCAAGATAAGAAGAAAAGTAATATGGGCCCCCTTAGTCCCATCAGTCCTGAAAATGATTTATTTGAACTACAGAACCTGGCAGCAAATAAAAGGGGAGTCGTGGCGAAATATAGTAAATATAATGTGACCTAAAGAAAGCTTAGAAGAATGTAGGTAATTAATAATAAATATTAATGAAAGGTGGATATTTCAGTTCTCAGATGGTCGTCACGACCACTACTTTCAAAATTGGAAAAAAAATGAATAACATTGTAATAGATAAGGGTGCTACGTCCAAAATTGGTTGTCTTTCTGTTAATTTATATAATCATTTTTGCACTTTGTTTCAGGCTGTTTGAAGAAGACGATTCTCAAGTAATACTGGCAAGATAGTCGATTACGTTTTTATTACTCTGGCAGTGTACAGTCAAGATAAGAAGAAAAGTAATATGGGCCCCCTTAGTCCCATCAGTCCTGAAAATGATTTATTTGAACTACAGAACCTGGCAGCAAATAAAAGGGGAGTCGTGGCGAAATATAGTAAATATAATGTGACCTAAAGAAAGCTTAGAAGAATGTAGGTAATTAATAATAAATATTAATGAAAGTTGGACATTTCAGTTCTCAGTTGGTCGTCACAACTACTTTCGAAATCGGAAAGAAAATGAATAACATTCTAGTAGATAAGGGTGCTACGTCCAAAATTGGTTGTCTTCCTGTTAATTTAAATAATCATTTTTGCACTTTGTTTCAGACTGTTTGAAGAAGACGATTCTCAAGTAATACTGGCAAGATAGTCGATGTAGTTTTTATTGCTCTGGCAGTGTACAGTCAAGATAAGAAGAAAAGTAAAATGGACCACTTTGGAGTCCCACCAATCCTGAGAATGATATATTTGAACTACAGAACTTGGCAGCAAATAGAAGGGGGGTCGTGGCGAAATATAGTAAATATAATGTGACCTAAAGAAAGCTTAGAAGAATGTAGGTAATTAATAATAAATATTAATGAAAGTTGGACATTTCAGTTCTCAGTTGGTCGTCACAACTACTTTCGAAATCGGAAAGAAAATGAATAACATTGTAGTAGATAAGGGTGCTACGTCCAAAAATGGTTATCTTTCTGTAAATTTAAATAATCATTTTTGCGCTTTGTTTCAGGTTGTTTGAAGAAGACGATTCTCAAGTAATACTGGCAAGATAGTCGATTAAGTTTTTATTGCTCTGGCAGTGTACGGTCAAGATATAGAGAAAGGTAATCTGGGCCCCTTTAGCCCCTTCAGTCCTGATAATGATTTATTTGAACTACAGAACCTGGCAGCAAATAGAAGGAGAGTCGTGGCGAAATATAGTAAATATAATGTGACCTAATGAAAGCTTAGAAGAATGTAGGTAATTAATAATAAATATTAATGAAAGTTGGATATTTCAGTTCTCAGTTGGTCGTCACGACAACTACTTACGAAATCGGAAAGAAAATGAATAACATTGTAGTAGATAAGGGTGCTACGTCCAAAATTGGTTGTCTTTCTGTTAATTTATATAATCATTTTTGCACTTTGTTTCAGGCTGTTTGAAGAAGACGATTCTCAAGTAATACTGGCAAGATAGTCGATGTAGTTTTTATTGCTCTGGCAGTGTACAGTCAAGATAAGAAGAAAAGTAATATGGGCCCCCTTAGTCCCATCAGTCCTGAAAATGATTTATTTGAACTACAGAACCTGGCAGCAAATAAAAGGGGAGTCGTGGCGAAATATAGTAAATATAATGTGACCTAAAGAAAGCTTAGAAGAATGTAGGTAATTAATAATAAATATTAATGAAAGTTGGACATTTCAGTTCTCAGATGGTCGTCACGACCACTACTTTCGAAATTGGAAAAAAAAATGAATAACATTGTAATAGATAAGGGTGCTACGTCCAAAATTGGTTGTCTTTTTGTTAATTTAAATAATCATTTTTGCACTTTGTTCCAGACTGTTTGAAGAAGACGATTATCAAGTAATACTGGCAAGATAGTCGATTTAGTTTTTATTGCTCTGGCAGTGTACAGTCAAGATAAGGAGAAAAGTAGAATGGACCACTTTGGAGTCCCACCAATCCTGAGAATGATATATCTGAACTACAGAACTTGGCAGCAAATAGAAGGGGGGTCGTGGCAAAATATAGTAAATATAATGTGACCAAAAGAAAGCTTAGAAGAATGTAGGTAATTAATAATAAATATTAATGAAAGTTGGACATTTCAGTTCTCAGTTGGTCGTCACAACTACTTTCGAAATCGGAAAGAAAATGAATAACATTCTAGTAGATAAGGGTGCTACGTCCAAAATTGGTTGTCTTCCTGTTAATTTAAATAATCATTTTTGCACTTTGTTTCAGACTGTTTGAAGAAAACGATTCTCAAGTAATACTGGCAAGATAGTCGATGTAGTTTTTATTGCTCTGGCAGTGTACAGTCAAGATAAGAAGAAAAGTAAAATGGACCACTTTGGAGTCCCACCCATCCTGAGAATGATATATTTGAACTACAGAACTTGGCAGCAAATAGAAGGGGGGTCGTGGCGAAATATAGTAAATATAATGTGACCTAAAGAAAGCTTAGAAGAATGTAGGTAATTAATAATAAATATTAATGAAAGTTGGAAATTTCAGTTCTCAGTTGGTCGTCACAACTACTTTCGAAATCGGAAAGAAAATCAATAACATTGTAGTAGATAAGGGTGCTACGTCCAAAATTGGTTATCTTTCTGTAAATTTAAATAATCATTTTTGCACTTTGTTTCAGGTTGTTTGAAGAAGACGATTCTCAAGTAATACTGGCAAGATAGTCGATTTAGTTTTTATTGCTCTGGCAGTGTACGGTCAAGATATAGAGAAAGGTAATCTGGGCCCCTTTAGCCCCTTCAGTCCTGAAAATGATTTATTTGAACTACAGAACCTGGCAGCAAATAGAAGGAGAGTCGTGGCGAAATATAGTAAATATAATGTGACCTAATGAAAGCTTAGAAGAATGTAGGTAATTAATAATAAATATTAATGAAAGTTGGATATTTCAGTTCTCAGTTGGTCGTCACGACAACTACTTACGAAATCGGAAAGAAAATGAATAACATTGTAGTAGATAAGGGTGCTACGTCCAAAATTGGTTGTCTTTCTGTTAATTTATATAATCATTTTTGCACTTTGTTTCAGGCTGTTTGAAGAAGACGATTCTCAAGTAATACTGGCAAGATAGTCGATTACGTTTTTATTGCTCTGGCAGTGTACAGTCAAGATATAGAGAAAGGTAATATGGGCCCCCTTAGTCCCATCAGTCCTTTGCTGCCAGGTTCTGTAGTTCAAATAAATAATTTTCAGGACTGAAGGGGCTAAAGGGGCCCAGATTACCTTTCTCTATATCTTGACCGTACACTGCCAGAGCAATAAAAACTAAATCGACTATCTTGCCAGTATTACTTGAGAATCGTCTTCTTCAAACAACCTGAAACAAAGTGCAAAAATGATTATTTAAATTTACAGAAAGACAATCAATTTTGGACGTAGCACACTTATCTACTACAATGTTATTCATTTTCTTTCCGATTGCGTAAGTAGTTGTCGTGACGACCAACTGAGAACTTAAATGTCCAACTTTCATTAATATTTATTATTAATTACCTACATTCTTCTAAGCTTTCTTCAGGTCACATTACATTTACTATATTTCGCCACGACTCCCCTTTTATTTGCTGCCAGGTTCTGTAGTTCAAATAAATCATTTTCAGGACTGATGGGACTAAGGGGGCCCATATTACCTTTCTCTATATCTTGACTGTACACTGCCAGAGCAATAAAACGTAATCAACTATCTTTCCAGTATTACTTGAGAATCGTCTTCTTCAAACTGTCTGAAACAAAGTGAAAAAATTATTATTTAAATTAACAAAAAAACGATCAATATTGGACATAGCACCCTTATCTACTACAATATTATTCATTTTCTTTCTGATTTCGTAAGGTGTTGTCGGGGCAACCTTCTGAAAACTGAAATGTCCAAATTTCATTAATATTTACTTTTAATTACCTACATTCTTCTAAGCTTTCTTTAGGTCACATTATATTTACTCTATTTCGCCAAAACTCTCCTTCTATTTGCTGCCAAGTTCTGTAGTTCAAATGAATCATTCTCAGGATTGGCGGGACTCCAAAGGGGCCCATTCTAGTTTTCTCCTTATCTTGACTGTACACTGTCAGAGCAATAGAAACTAAATCGACTATCTTGCCAGTATTACTTGAGAATCGTCTTCTTCAGACAGTCTGAAACAAAGTGTAAAAATCATTATTAAAATTAACAGAAAAACAACCAATTTTGGACGTAGCACCCTTATCTACTACAATGTTATTCATTTTCTTTCCGATTTCGTAAATAGTTGTCGGGACGACCTTTTGAGAACTGAAATGTCCAACTTTCATTAATATTTAATATTAATTACCTACATTATTCTAAGCTTTCTTTAGGTCACATTATATTTACTATATTTCGCCACGACCCCCCTTCTATTTGCTGCCAAGTTCTGTAGTTCAAATATATCATTCTCAGGATTGGTGGGACTCCAAAGTGGTCCATTCTACTTTTCTCCTTATCTTGACTGTACACTGCCAGAGCAATAAAAACTAAATCGACTATCTTGCTAGTATTACTTGAGAATCGTCTTCTTCAAACAGTCTGAAACAAAGTGCAAAAATGATTATTTAAATTAACAAAAAGACAACCAATTTTGGACGTAGCACCCTTATCTATTACAATGTTATTCATTTTTTTTCCAATTTCGAAAGTAGTGGTCGTGACCACTTTGGAGTCCCACCAATCCTGAGAATGATATATTTGAACTACAGAACTTGGCAGCAAATAGAAGGGGGGTCGTGGCGAAATATAGTAAATATAATGTGACCTAAAGAAAGCTTAGAAGAATGTAGGTAATTAAAAATAAATATTAATGAAAGTTGGACATTTCAGTTCTCAGTTGGTCGTCACAACTACTCTCGAAATCGGAAAGAAAATGAATACAGTAAAATGGGGTGGCTTTGACCAGTGGGGTGAATATGACCAAAAACTCAAAAAATGTTTCAATGTTAAATACTTTTTTCATGGTTGTCATTATTAGAAGTTTTAGTGCTGAAATATTGAGCTAATATATTGTATACAGCTTCTATGTAAGGAAAATAAAAAAAAACATTTTTGTACCTTATACATATAAAGCTAAAGTTGCATACTAATATAAGTGAAAATTCTAGGTTCTCAAACTATTGTTAACAACGGCAAAACAAAAAATGTAAACATTAATATATTTTGTTGTATTATAACCTAATGTTTTTGTGTCGAAACCTTATTATTACATTTTATATAACTTTAACGACTTTAGCATAGTATTCAAAATATTTAATTTAGGCAAAGTTGTTACGATTTTGGGGTGAATTTGACCACCTGGGTGAAGTTGACTAACTAGTCCAGACTTGCAGAAACTTGCCGTCTTGTGTGGCTGCCTGCTATAATAACGCAGTTGGTTTTGTTCCGCTGATGTGAGTAGTTGTGTAATCGTGCTCTTTATTTCAACAAGTATAGGCCGTTTTTCATTTAAAGATCCACCAACGTCGCATGTTCTTTGAAAGTAATACGTGGCAACATGGCTAGGGTATTTCCACAACGAGGACTCAAAATTGAGGTTAGGTTGTTAAATGTAAATTGTAAACTGACATTTTTGGCCTGGCGGAAGTTTGAGCATTTGAATTATTTAAAATTAGATTTACGGTACGGATTTACCGGATGGTGTAATGTGTAATGCAGAGGGGTGTTACAGATTCTGTGGGATATCATGTTTTTTGACGCAGGAGCCATAAAATTCCATTTTTCTCGACTTATGCAACTGAGACTGACCGAGAAAACACGATTGATGTATAAATGTATAAATCTTTCCATCAATTCTTACAACTGGAAGAAAATAAGGTGCTTTGTTTAAAGTGGAGTGCGGCCAAATAATGAATTTATAACCAAATTCATGTTCAACACATTTTGCATTTTGCACATTTGGCAGTAGAGGTGACGTCTCGTCCAAGTATACAAATTTTATGATTGGGAAATCTTCTTTGCATCTTAAATACATTTTTAAGAATTTAATTCGTTTCGCCGCTATGTATGGCCTTTCGACAATAATTTTTCTATTATTTTCCGTTTTATATTTATATCCCATTGCTTTCAACATTTTATATACCAATGATCGGGACCCGTTATACTGCAAAATGTCCCGTGCAAATGTTAACAATTTTGTTAGAGTGAAATATTCCCCACTTCGTAATTCTTCCCGAAAGAAATGGTCATAAAAAATGGAGATTTTTACGGCCACCGTAAATTTTGGAAGTTTGTACTTCCTGGCCGGCATTAAACGAGTGTAATATACGGCGGACAGTAGATATAGACACCTACAATAATTAGTGTTTAAAATTTTGAAGTTAATTTTACCCAAAGAAATCACAGCAAAGATATTTGAAAGTTTCTCTTCTAGCTGTCGGCTACTTAAAGAAGGGACTAGGTTTTTCAGTTCGAGGGAACATTGGAATAAGGCGGTTTTCAATTTCCTGTGGAGTAAATTCCTTCCTTTCCAAGGCATAATTCAAAAATTTGAAAATTCAACTTTATCTGAGTTGCGCTTGCGTTGTTTGACGGTTTGACGCATGAAATTAAGGTGACAGCTCACTTGCAGAATTGACATTTGTAACTCACAAAAGTAACTATAACTAGTGATTTTTCCGTTGGCCAACATTAAGCAACAGGTGGTGGATCTTTAAAAAATAAACGACCTATATATATAATTTGACGATGCCAAGAATATATAAGCGTAAAGTGGGTGCTAGAACTTTTAAGAATTATAGTGACGAAATATTAGAAAAATGCTTAGAAGAAGTTTTAGAAGGAAGGATAAGTGCAACTCAGGCTTCTAAAAAATACAAAATACCTAAAGGTACGCTTATAAATAGAATTCACGGGCGTCATATTAGAAAGCATGGTGGTCAAACTATGTTCACGGAAAACGAGGAAGGCGATTTTGTGGAAGGATTAATTAGTTGTGCTATGTGGGGGTTTCCGCTTAGTACCCTAGATCTACGCGTACTTGCAAAAGCATTCTTGGATCAAATTGGAAAAGAATCGCGCTTCAAAAATAATTTACCGGGATATGATTGGGCAAAAGGATTTTTGGAGCGTCATAAAAATAGCTTAAGCGAACGATTAAGCAACAATATCAAAAGAGCACGCGCAGCAGTAAATAATGACATGTTATCCAGTTTTATTGATGAACTAAGTAAAACAGTTGAAGGTGTCAGTCCAGAAGCTATATTTAATTATGACGAGAGTAATTTAAGTGACGATCCGGGAAAGAAGAAATTAATTTATCAACGAGGTGTTAAATATCCGGACAATGTTATAAATTTTACGAAAAGTGCTGTAACAGTTATGTTGTGCGTTTCGGCATCAGGGGATATATTGACACCCTACGTTGTCTATAAAGCGAAAGAAATGTGGGATTCTTGGCGTGAAGGTGGGCCAAGGGGTTCCCCTTGTTGTGAGAAAAGGTGCTGCTCGAAAGGGACACGGTACAACCGTTCAAACCATGGTTGGTTTGATGCAGTTTGTTTCACAGACTGGTTCAAAACTACTTTCTTGCCACACGCTAAATTAATCGAAGGGAAGAAGGTCCTAATCGGAGATAACCTTTCGTCGCATTTTACAAGAGACGTACTTCGACTTTGTAAGGACAATAATATTGACTTTGTTTGTCTTCCACCAAATGCGACACATCTGTGTCAACCACTGGATGTGAGCTTTTTTGGTCCTATGAAGAACCATTGGAAACAGCTATTACAGGAGTGGAAAAAGTCTAACCCACATTCGTCATCAGTAGAAAAGAGTGTCTTTCCCAGACTGTTAAAAAAATTATTTGATAGATTGGCTCCGACTGCGAGAATAAATGCTGCCAAGGGATTTTATTCTTCTGGAATTTATCCCATATCTAAAGAAAAATTATTAAGTAAGATTCCACAAGAAGTTAAAAATACTGAAAATTCCAATAATAACAACGTTAGTGAAGCACTGGTCAGTTTTCTACAAGAACAACGAAACCCAAAAAAACGTGACGTTCCAACCAAGAGAAAGAAACTTAATGTTGTACCAGGTAGATCAGTGGCCTACATAGACACTCCTGAGAAAGATGATCAGATACAAAACTTACCATCTACGAGCAAGGTTCAGTCAATAAAAAGAAAAATAGTAGAAGAAAGTGATGAAGATGTAGAACCTGATATTGACGAAGAGGTTAATGAAGAAGAAAACAATGTTCCTGAAATATATGCTATTAGGACACAACAATTTTATGGTATCAACCATTTACACGAAATGTCTTGGGTTATTATAGAATATCAAACAAAGAGAACCGTTAAACATTTCATAGGAAAGGTACTATCAATTAATGAAGAAGAAGATGAAGTTTGTGTTAATTTTCTAAAACAGTGTAAATCCGGAAAATTTGTGTGGCCTGAAGTGGAAGATTGTGTCAATGTGTCGCGGAATCAAATAAAAAGACAATTATGTGATCCCAAAACCTGCCGCAGAGGAGAATTGTTATTTGATGTAGAACTTTCTGGATTCAATTTCAAGTAAACTATTTTTGTTTTGTATTATAAAATGCTTTTTAGTAACACATATATATTTTTATGCTCCTAAACCACTTTATTTCCGCATATTTCAAGAAAAAAGTGTTTATTTTCTATCTTTTTGCCGTTATTTATATTATTACAACTTTTTGTTTCATGTATTTTTTCAATAAATGTTTAATACTGTGTTCTGTTCATGTTACTGTAGTCAAATTCACCCTATATAGCTAAGGAGACAAATTACAGTGGAAATTAAATAGGTGGTCAACTTAACCCCAAATGGGGTGAAGTTGACTTTTATTACATTTGATTTTTTTACTCAATAACGGTAAACAAATAAAATAGAACGTTTTGTAATAATGTTAGTACTGACTAATACACACATTATCTACAAAAAAAAATTCTAAATTTATTTAGCCTTCAAATAGAAAGTTTATTTCAAACCTGAAAATTGGTCAAAGTCACCCCATTTTACATTGTAGTAGATAAGGGTGCTACGTCCAAAATTGGTTATCTTTCTGTAAATTTAAATAATCATTTTTGCACTTTGTTTCAGGTTGTTTGAAGAAGACGATTCTCAAGTAATACTGGCAAGATAGTCGATTTAGTTTTTATTGCTCTGGCAGTGTACGGTCAAGATATAGAGAAAGGTAATCTGGGCCCCTTTAGCCCCTTCAGTCCTAAAAATGATTTATTTGAACTACAGAACCTGGCAGAAAATAGAAGGAGAGTCGTGGCGAAATATAGTAAATATAATGTGACCTAATGAAAGCTTAGAAGAATGTAGGTAATTAATAATAAATATTAATGAAAGTTGGACATTTCAGTTCTCAGTTGGTCGTCACGACAACTACTTACGAAATCGGAAAGAAAATGAATAACATTGTAGTAGATAAGGGTGCTACGTCCAAAATTGGTTGTCTTTCTGTTAATTTATATAATCATTTTTGCACTTTGTTTCAGGCTGTTTGAAGAAGACGATTCTCAAGTAATACTGGCAAGATAGTCGATTACGTTTTTATTGCTCTGGCAGTGTACAGTCAAGATAAGAAGAAAAGTAATATGGGCCCCCTTAGTCCCATCAGTCCTGAAAATGATTTATTTGAACTACAGAACCTGGCAGCAAATAAAAGGGGAGTCGTGGCGAAATATAGTAAATATAATGTGACCTAAAGAAAGCTTAGAAGAATGTAGGTAATTAATAATAAATATTAATGAAAGTTGGACATTTCAGTTCTCAGATGGTCGTCACGACCACTACTTTCGAAATTGGAAAAAAAATGAATAACATTGTAATAGATAAGGGTGCTACGTCCAAAATTGGTTGTCTTTTTGTTAATTTAAATAATCATTTTTGCACTTTGTTTCAGACTGTTTGAAGAAGACGATTATCAAGTAATACTGGCAAGATAGTCGATTTAGTTTTTATTGCTCTGGCAGTGTACAGTCAAGATAAGGAGAAAAGTAGAATGGACCACTTTGGAGTCCCACCAATCCTGAGAATGATATATCTGAACTACAGAACTTGGCAGCAAATAGAAGGGGGGTCGTGGCAAAATATAGTAAATATAATGTGACCAAAAGAAAGCTTAGAAGAATGTAGGTAATTAATAATAAATATTAATGAAAGTTGGACATTTCAGTTCTCAGTTGGTCGTCACAACTACTTTCGAAATCGGAAAGAAAATGAATAACATTCTAGTAGATAAGGGTGCTACGTCCAAAATTGGTTGTCTTCCTGTTAATTTAAATAATCATTTTTGCACTTTGTTTCAGACTGTTTGAAGAAAACGATTCTCAAGTAATACTGGCAAGATAGTCGATGTAGTTTTTATTGCTCTGGCAGTGTACAGTCAAGATAAGAAGAAAAGTAAAATGGACCACTTTGGAGTCCCACCCATCCTGAGAATGATATATTTGAACTAAGAACTTGGCAGCAAATAGAAGGGGGGTCGTGGCGAAATATAGTAAATATAATGTGACCTAAAGAAAGCTTAGAAGAATGTAGGTAATTAATAATAAATATTAATGAAAGTTGGACATTTCAGTTCTCAGTTGGTCGTCACAACTACTTTCGAAATCGGAAAGAAAATCAATAACATTGTAGTAGATAAGGGTGCTACGTCCAAAATTGGTTATCTTTCTGTAAATTTAAATAATCATTTTTGCACTTTGTTTCAGGTTGTTTGAAGAAGACGATTCTCAAGTAATACTGGCAAGATAGTCGATTTAGTTTTTATTGCTCTGGCAGTGTACGGTCAAGATATAGAGAAAGGTAATCTGGGCCCCTTTAGCCCCTTCAGTCCTGAAAATGATTTATTTGAACTACAGAACCTGGCAGCAAATAGAAGGAGAGTCGTGGCGAAATATAGTAAATATAATGTGACCTAATGAAAGCTTAGAAGAATGTAGGTAATTAATAATAAATATTAATGAAAGTTGGATATTTCAGTTCTCAGTTGGTCGTCACGACAACTACTTACGAAATCGAAAAGAAAATGAATAACATTGTAGTAGATAAGGGTGCTACGTCCAAAATTGGTTGTCTTTCTGTTAATTTATATAATCATTTTTGCACTTTGTTTCAGGCTGTTTGAAGAAGACGATTCTCAAGTAATACTGGCAAGATAGTCGATTACGTTTTTATTGCTCTGGCAGTGTACAGTCAAGATATAGAGAAAGGTAATATGGGCCCCCTTAGTCCCATCAGTCCTTTGCTGCCAGGTTCTGTAGTTCAAATAAATAATTTTCAGGACTGAAGGGACTAAAGGGGCCCATATTACCTTTCTCTATATCTTGACTGTACACTGCCAGAGCAATAAAAACTAAATCGACTATCTTGCCAGTATTACTTGAGAATCGTCTTCTTCAAACAGCCTGAAACAAAGTGCAAAAATGATTATATAAATTAACAGAAAGACAACCAATTTTGGACGTAGCACCCTTATCTACTACAATGTTATTCATTTTCTTTCCGATTTTGTAAGTAGTTGTCGTGACGACCAACTGAGAACTGAAATGTCCAACTTTCATTAATATTTATTATTAATTACCTACATTCTCCTAAGCTTTCATTAGGTCACATTATATTTACTATATTTCGCCACGACTCTCCTTCTATTTGCTGCCAGGTTCTGTAGTTCAAATAAATAATTTTCAGGACTGAAGGGGCTAAAGGGGCCCAGATTACCTTTCT
>CALNHX010011887.1:0-28886 GCA_940337035.1 Agriotes lineatus
AGTCTACTTTTTGAAAGTTAATTAAAAGCACCAAATGAGCTTCGCGAATGAGTTTGAAGGGAAATTCGAAAGGGTTGCCCTCAGTTTTTGAAATTTCGCCGAAACTCGACGCCCGCGGATTGAGGACGAATGAACAGGTAGAAAACGCACCTGTGTAACGAGAGTCGAGAGGGTTGCCTAGATACGGCCTTTTCGGAACGCGTTTTTGCGCCTACGTTCATGGAAATTATTTACTTTTAGTGTGCGGAATGTGGTGATGTAATGAAATGTTGAAATTGTTGATTATTCAGTAAAGAAAAACGGGGACCTTTTCAAGGACTGGAAATCAACCATAGCTTTGTATTAAAATTAATTTTCAAAATTAAATTAGAAGGCAATTTAAGCGTGTAGTTTTTATCAGATATCAACAAATGTTTGAGAAATAATCATTTAATGCGTTAACCGGGATAGTTAAAGAATAAAATAATGCATGATACTACTTGACTATTGTCCAGTTTTTAAATTCTGTGGTATATATTAAAAATAGTTGCTGTTGGTATATTTTATATAAAATGTATTCATACTCTGCTAGCTTGTACATTTGAAATAACGATTTTGTGTATTCTTTGTTCATATAGTAATTCATTCCAGTTGATTTTCCCTTAGCAGTTTCTATTGTGCTATCTTATTACTATTGTTTTCATTTAATGAAACGTGACTTTTCGTTTTTATTAGCATTCTTGCTAATTACTAATGGTTAATTGATATCCAGATTCATTCTATAAAAGAAAATGAGTAATTTGTTTTTAGATGATCAGAAACCATCTTCTCTTTCAAATGTTGTGTCAGGAGACGTTAGTAAAAAGCTAAGAAGTAATTTGAAATCCATAAACTATTAAAATAAATACAAAAAGTTTAAAATAAAACTGTACCCATAGATGCGTTCTATCAAAGCCTGTTGATATAGTTAAATACAATGTTATGGACATTCAAAGTCTTGTATAATAGCTTGTAATGAAGCTTAAGTTTGGGGGGGGGGGGGGGGGTCGGGTGTAGCTCTTACGTCCTAAGGTTTGCAAATATATTTTTTAATAAAAACAATATTAGATCGTTACGAAAAAGTGTTCCTGGTTTACGAGACTTGCAAAAATCAAGCAATTTAGTGTACCGGGTGGCCAATTAAGAAGGGCACTCGGCCCTATCTCGAAAAGTAATTGTCGTAAACACTTGGGGTAAAAAAATTTATGACTAAAGCGGGCAAGAGAAAATGCTGGAAATTATTTTTAAGTTTCTAGAATGGCCTCCAGGGAGCGTAATCGCATTCTTGAATTTTAAATCACGTTTTTTGAGAAATATTCTTATATTACAGATAGCTAAAATGGACACCGTTTTAAAGCTGAGATAAATTCTATTCTTTTTTGTTAAATGCTTTTTGCTCTATCTCTTAAGGGAAAGTGGTGGGGGGTGTCCGAACATTTTCGGAAAGAAATGTCAATAACTTCAAAATGGCTGAACGGATTTTGTCAAACTTGGAGTCGTTGAAAAGGGCTTTTCTTAGGGTATCAACGCTGCCTTGAGCGAATTGATTTAGATTGTTTGTCTCGCCGCTAGAGGGCGTTTTGCGACAACACTACAAATAAAATGGATTTTCTCAAAAAAATTAAATGCAACTATACCATTTTATTGCATCAAAAGATAGCCAAATACGGGTCTAACACGCTAGTAAAAACCGCATTTCGATATTTGTTTCATAACCTAAAATATCAGTAAAGGAAGTTAAAACTCGAAATAATGTCGCATCTTTGGGAATATTTTCAGTATACCTGTCATTATTAAATCCTAATTATCGTTCTTCTATCAAAATATATATATATATATAAATTAACTGTTAAAATAGGAACATTATATTTAAAATGTCAATAATAATTAATACTCATTCAATATGATTGAATATTGGCCTTCTGTCCACACGAAATTCGAAATTTTTAAAATCCAAGTGTGCTTTGGAAAACAAAATAAAAAAAATTATAATGATGGTGTTTTAAGTGTCAATCATATTAAGATTGCAGCTATATATAGTGCATTTTGGTGGCCTTATTTGTAAAAAATGCCTTTTCCACCTGTAGAAGTTTTTGATATGTTTCGTGTTTATTTTCAAAACAATGAAAACGCAACTGTTTCTGTTAGAATCTATGCGATGGAGTATCTTGATAGGCGCCATCTAACTGTCAAAGTTTTTCGTGTAGACAGAAAGGCAATATTCAATCATATTGAATGAGTATTAATTATTATTGACATTTTAAATATAATGTTCGTATTTTAACAGTTAATTTATATATATTTTGCTAAAAGAACGATAATTAGGATTTAATAATGGCAGGTATACTAAAAATATTCTCAAAAATGCGACATTATTTCGACTTTTAATTTCCTTTACTGATATTTTAGGTTAGGAAACAAATATCGAAATGCGGTTTTCACTAGCGTGTTAGACCCTTATTTGGCTATCTTTTGATGCAACAAAAGTGGTATGGTTGCATTTAATTTTTTTGAGAAAATCCATTTTATTTCTAGTGTTGTCGCAAAACGCCATCTAGCGGCAACAGAAGCAATCTAAATCAATCCGCTCAAGACACCGTTGATAGCCTAATAAAAGCCCTTTTCAACGACTCCAAGTTTGACAAAATCCGTTCAGCGATTTTGAAGTTATTGACATTCCTTTCCGAAAATGTTTGGACACCCCCCACCACTTTTCCTTAAGAGATAGAGCAAAAAGCATTTAACAAAAAAGAATGAAATTTATCTCAGATTTAAAACGGTGTCCATTTTAGCTATCTGTAATATAAAAATATTTCTCAAAAAACGGGATTTAAAATTCAAGAACGCGATTACGCCCCCTGGCGGCCATTCTAGAAACTTAAAAATAATTTCCAGCATTTTTTCCTGCCCGCTTTAGTCATAAATTTTTTTACCCCAAGTCTTTACGACAATTACTTTTCGAGATAGGGCCGAGTGCCCTTCTTAATTGGCCACCCGGTACATGCAACGTGTTCTAAATTCTAAATACAATTTAATAAAAGTAGAAAAATAGGTAACCAAGTAATCACGTTATCGCAGTGATTACAGTTGTTGGTAACAAACCAGTGAACTCGTAACAAATTAAATCCAAAAGTAATTTTCATATCCTGTTTGTACACATTTTATTGTCATGACCTCGTGGTAGCGATCGCACACCTACTTTTATATTAAAATTGTAGTTAATGCATCACTTTTGAAGCCATTTTCTCGAAAATCATGCAATTTGTCAATATCTGTCATACGTTTTTGGAGTAGCAACAAATTCTTCTCAATAATTTCTAATTGAAACCCCGCATGTCGCTTTAAAAACGACCGGCTTATAAAAACAGCTCCCAAATGCCATAGCTGGCAGGATAGAAGCTCGGAAAACGAAACAATTATTTTTGTATTAATAAACTAGAATTTGAAACGGCTTCGCTATAATTTTAAATTCGCCGAAAGAGCTGAAAAATTTAGAAAACCTTGTTTTTCGGCCAGTAGGGGAGACCGGGGAGAGTTTGGAGAAAGACAGAATGGGCAGTTTCAAATTCCCTACTTCCATGGATATTCATGCTGGCCAGCTGAATAAGTGAAGCGTACAGTCATCTTGCTGATGTGTTATTCGCGATTTTATGTAACATTGAAATCAGTTTTTAATATGTTTACAGGTTTTGTAGTGAATGATGTTATAATTTAACATATTTGGATAGCTTACGGACATATCTTATGTCTGCGTTAAATTTTCAAATAATTTATTATATTTAGGAGGGCGTAGGCATAGCATTTCTAGGTTAGACTAACAAATTATTTTGCATAGAGGATATTTTATTTTATACTGCAAACTGGCATGAAAAAAGACAATTAAAAAACAACAGGAAGCAACAGAAAAATTATATCACTAGTTTTCTACGCCATCGTCGTCAAAGTTTATGGAAAATTTTCAATAAGAAACTGTGGCTATAGTTGATAAGAAATTATAAAATTAATATGAAGTTGGGTTTTAAAAGAGAAATATACCATCAAATAGATCTTATTTAGAAACGAAGCTCTAGCATAACATTTGATAATATTGTATGTAGTTATACTGCCAGAACCCTTTGACATGAGAACTCGTTTTCAAAATATGGTATATTTTAACGTAGACCCTACAAAATACAGCTTGCATTAATATATGTTATTCTGGTTTGTATCTTATGTAATATAGATTTCTTTTACAATTAAAATACATTTTTTTAAATTACAGTTTGTTGACCATATACTCCTCTCTCTAGTCATGTCCATTATCTCCCGTTAAATTTGTCTGGTCAAGTTTATATTAACTGCTTCTACAAATATGTATAAGGTTTTCATTTAGAACTGTCATTTTAAATTATTGCAATTTTTTTGTTAAAGAGGTGCTAATATTTTTATTTTTATTAAAATTACAAACCCTACTATTAAATGTGGAACATAGCATTTAGTAAATGGTCGCATCGGATTCTGTGACAAATGGTCATCCTTTTGAAGAAGTTCTGCATCATCGCATAATTGGGGTTGGAATTGTTTGTGGATTAGTGTCGTAGACTTTGGCCTTCGCATAGCTCCAAAGGAAAAGTTAACAGTTGTCAGATCGGACGACCTAGCCGGCCAATAATTATTGATGCCCCTGTTTCGCGAAATGTTCACCATATTCGTAGCGATTTTTAAAAAATTGCCTTCAAATTTAAAATTAAACCTCTTATTAGAATGTCTGAACATTCGTGTATTGAAAAGGTATTTGCAATGTTGGCCAAATTTCAGGCACTTGAAATATGCATGCTGTTTTTTTTTAATTGTAAATTTTATATTCAAACCAGCAATTGTGGTATTATTTTTTTTTTTGGCTGAATTAATGAATATAGAATACACCGTTGAAAAGTTCAACATGACAATTAGTTAAATCCTTTCAATATTCCAAGAATGAAACGAGTACCAAACATATATTTTCAGAATTTTTTTTTTCAAGAAAAACAAATTTTTACATCAAGTTTACTGGAAGTTTAAAACTAATATTTTTGGTTAACAGACTCCCCATAATAAAAATAACAATCAGAATAAGAATTTGTGTTCATCGTAACTACTAAACGCTGTAGTTTTTTGCTATCCTCATTAATCGATAAGTACAACAAGAATTCTATTGTATTGTCTGAAATAAGCAAGCACTATTATTTTTATGAGGCCCCCTCAACAATTTTTAGTATTTCATCTTTGTAAACACGAGCAATTCTTCAGACGCTGAAGGACCTCTCTAATCCGTATAAGTACGCCACTGGCCTTCAGCTGCCCACGCCGCGCCGATCTCGGCCTGAAAGTTCTCAGCATTCTCACCAAATTTCGTGTGGGAGATTTTCACCTTTTTACGAGATAACTTCCCATTGTTCCACCATTGAACCCGAAAATTCTATCATCAGAATTTCCAATGCGGCAGATGGTAGCCTCTCCCAGGGCCTGCTGCTTGTGGGGCGAGTAAACCCCCGGTGCGGAGGGCTTCCCCAAGATCGGCCATTAATTCACGTGCTCCGCGATGGTGTTGCACAAGGTGTGTAGGGATAAAAGCATGATAACCTTGAACAGTTTCTCAGGCAGAGTGAGCGGCCTTCGTCGACGGTTGCCTGACCACTCACCAAGAGCCAACTTCTTGGCGAGGAATGACTCAATCGTGGACGTGGATAGTTGCACGAGTGGCAATAATAGTCTTCAGAAAAAGCGTCCGGCGAAATAAATAATAATTAGCGGCGCAGCGCTAAGACGCCTGGCCCAGGAAAGTACCAGTCAAAAATTAGAAAGTCTGAAATAGCTAGATTTAAATATCCCACCGCGGCTGCAGGCTGCTGTGTTGTTTAGATATTTCGAATTTCGAAGCTACTGCCGATCGCAGAGTAGCGAGCGCTCAGCGGAGTTTGCGTTAGAACGAACCCCAAAATTGCTTCCACTTTCGTTTTTCGCGGGACGCAGTCGCTCTCTAGTTGTTTTGATTATAAATCGATTTTTAGAGAATGTTGGTGCAATCGAAGCATAAATGTACAGTTCCATACTGTGACAGTTTGCTATAAATTGATTTTATTTGTAACTAATCGGGTTGTTTCAAAGCGAAAATTTGTTTTATAGAAATCTGCAATGCATAGTATAGTCTTATTATCTAGTTTGCATTGAAAATCAATAGTCTTGTTTATGATTATTCCATACAATTTATTATAATTATTAGAAAAATATTGAGAATAAAGTTAGTGGTAGGTACATTATGTATTCTGCCTGTTGATACAAATGTATATTTTTATAACTTTCAATTTGTATAAATGCGATGAAGAACATACAGAATCAACTTATATGTTAAAACAACTCTCAAGTGGATTCTAAGTAGATTTTTTAATTGGTTGTTTTGTTGTACACTGTGCGCATAGCCTTCAGTTAAGATTTTCTCTAGAATTAGCATCTACATGCTTATGAGGTGGTATCACAAATATTACAACTGAGGAGACCGTGACGCTTAAACCGGTTGCAGTAGCTCGATGCACCGCTAGGTGGTAGTACTAGCAAGTGCTGTGAGTCGGTGTACCAAGTTGCGTGGAGCAACGCGAACGTGTGAAGTAATGACGTTTATTTGTTTGTCGCCGTGAACCGTCGTCTGGCGAATATTGGAATATAAAATAGCAGTGAGTTTATATCAAATTTAAAACAAATCTCGAAAAAATGCAACAAAAAGCCTGGCGGCAAACATTGAGTAAGTGGTTGTGAGTTTCAATTCTTAGAACCGACCTTATGTCACTGGCCAAGAGATTGCTCACCTAACACTAGTTGAATCTTTCCGCACTTTTTCCGATATTCGCTCAAAATATCATGCAAAGTCGTTGTTTTATATGTTGAAAATCACCAGAGGACGGGTGCACGGTGGCACACAAACGAAAAGCACTACTTTACTTGACACACTGGCTCACAACAAATACTACTAGTGCCACCTAGCAGTTCACCGAGTTACTACGACCGCTTAGGCCTCGCCCCCTAGTTTGGATACCACCACATATCTGCATCATTGGATTTGAAGTACGAAGGTTGTTCATAAAGCATTGTTTCATGTACAATTGTTTTTGTCTGTGCGTATAACCAACACAAATAAATGGGAGTTGGGTAGGTTATAAAAAAATAATTTTATTAGCATATCTTGTAATAAATAAAATAATGAGTATTCCCTACCAAACAATATCGTTTTAAATCGATTTCTTATGTGACATTTATAAACTTGAATATTTCTTGGTTTGTCATTGGAGTTTTAAATAGGGTACTGGATTGTACCCGGTAATCAGCGATATATGGGGAGTTTGGCCGGGTAGCGGGTACCCGGTTTAGCCGGGTACTGGCAACAACCCAACCGGGTCACAAATAAAAAAATAACTAATTAAAAAATGTGTTCGCCGCTTTACCAGTTCTACCGCGACTTATGTAACTTTTGCAAATCACGCAAACTGCCTTTTGATCGATATTTTCAGTAATTTTAAAATAATCCCACACTTTACATTTCTCCTTAGAACTCATTATTTGAGAAATTACTAATTACAAACTGACGTGAACAAATTAGCTCTCCTGGGAATTCCCTAACATATAGCGCGCACGCGCATCTGGCGTCGTGACATTCTGCAATAGGAAATTTTTCACGAACTTACCAAAGTGAGATATACATAATACCCGGCCGGGGTACCCGGTAGTAATTGCAATAAACCGGGTACCCGTTACGCGGCATTTCAAAAAGTGTCCTCGTGCATCCCTAGTTTTAAAGGTATGCTGAATATCTGTTTTTTCATTCTTTTTATGAATAGATACAGGTTGCCCATTTTATGGCGTAACAACTAGGTAGGCAACACATTTGACAAGCTCATGCTTTTTCACAGTTAACTTTTAATTTTAAAACTACTTTTCTAAATTTGGAAAATAGGCGATTTCACTCCGCATGCCTAGACCTTGTTCACAACAATTAAACAAAATTAAGAATTACCTATGAAAATGATGAACGTGTTAAATGTGTTGCCTACCTGGTTGCTGCACGTATAAAATGGACGGTCTGCATTTAACAAATTTACTATGTACTGCTGTTTAAAACCAGACACAAATTGTTTCTGTTTCTTTTCTCTGGTTGATATAATGTATTGTATTTCAATTAATTCACTGTAGATAAAATAAGGAAATCGTTTAAAATTTCAACATTGTTGTCGGCTAGTGGATTTACGATTAGTAATTATTGGATGACAATTTTCAATTCAATATTTGAAATAGCACAAATAAAGCAACAATAAATACTTATTAAATAAGTAATTAATGTTTGGAAATATCTAACACAGTGAAACCTTTCTATAAGCGACGCCCATGGGAATCTGAAACTGTCCGTTGTAGAGTGTTGTTCGTTATTCATCTGTTGTGTAGAGATATCCACTATTAAGAGAGGTTTTTAGCTGGAAAAATAGTTTTACTTCAGACAAAAATAATATCGGAGTAAAAGTGCCAGAAAGTTTAAAACTACGTTCTATTATTTCCAGTAATTCTACCTTAACCGAGTTATTTTTCTCTTATTTTGCTCCTTTTGTTTACGTTTTTTAGGAATTTTATTTAAAGTAGAGAAAATAAGACCCCATGTGTCACCATTTCTCAGAATTCTCATTAAGGCATCGAAAATAGCATTAAACTATGAAATTAAAAGGTTTCAAGGGAAATTTTACACCATGAAAAGCCAGAATATGTGTATGTGTATAAACGATTGATTTTTCTTCTTCTGTGGTTGTTATAATGTGCTGTGTTTCAATTAACTAATTCACTGTAGAATAAGCAACACCTTTCAATTTTCAACGTTGTTGCTAGCAAATTTACCATTGAATTCTTGTATGATAATTAGTCTTAACAATGTTATTTATGAAACAGAAGTTGTAAAATAATTAATTAATGTTTAGGAATACTAATAGAATTTTAATTTTTTTCGAAAATCTTAGTTTATTTCTAGCTTTTCCTGAAAAAAATGTTTTACTCCAGGCAAAAACAGTTTCTTTTATCAAAGAAAGATTGTCAAACTACGTGTCATTGGTTATTTCCAGTAATTCTGCATTAACTGCGTTATTTTTCTTATCTATTATCAGCTTTATAATTGCTGCAGGTACTTTTTTAAATCGAAGTATCGAGAGATCCAAAAAAAACTGTTCCTCAGCAGGCTGTGGAATGAAAAGTCACGTCTTTACTTGTGTCGGATAATAATTAGTTGTCAATTTTTTTACGAATCTAGCAGATTGTTAAAAGATTTCTGCTCCTAAAAATGACGTTTCGTTTTGATTTAAATAGTGAATCACCCGAGTTACGCTTCGGTTCGCAAATTTAGAAGAGATTCATTAATATAAATTTAAAAAAAAGATACACCGGCCGGGAATCGAACCTGGGCCGCCCGCTATAGAACTTTGTTGAACTTCGCGCTGTTGTGGTGGTATATAATGAATCAGATGAGTTTTGCTAATTTGCCAATTTAATTAAAACCTTTTTTGAAAATAAAAACCGGCCTACGAGCTAAGTCTAACAATTAGCAACATTTTAAGCCATCATACAACTTAATCGGTCCAGTATCGTCGGAGGAGCTAGCGAACCAAGATACAAAGAGATCAACGATTTTATGTAGTGGATTCCAGCTGACACAAGTAAAGACGTGACTTTTCATTCCACAGCCTGCTGAGGAACGGTTTTTTTTGGATCGCTCGATATAAACTATTAAAGATCTGGTTTCTGTATTGTATCTTTATAAAACCGCTTTTTTTTATTGGTCTGTCTGTCTGTGTGTCTGTCTGTCTGTCTGTATGTCTGTGTGTCTGTCTGTGAACAGAATATCTCAAAAACGAAAAGAGGTATGGCGTTGAAACTTCATATATAAGTTTTGTGTACTATGTAGATGAGACAGCAAGCTTTTGAGGAAAATCGCATAACCGGAAGTAGGTGTTTACGCTTGTGATTTTTCAGTTTTTTTCGATTTTTTCAAAAACGGCTCTAACGATTTTTTTAAACTTTATATTTTTACTACATTTTTAATGTGTATTGATGTGAAATAGGTGATTTTCCAGTTGAATACTTCTAAAGTGGGTTTCTTTTGTTTTTTTTTTCTATTTTTTTTTTATTAACTCCTATTTTAAATAAAACACCCGGTATATTATTACATTTTTGAATTCACCTTAAAATTCTAGAGAAAATCGTACGACACTCATTAATGACCAATAGAAAAATTAGTTCACGAGCCGTAACCAAGACAATAAAAACATTTCTTGGAAATTTTTTGTAGATAGACATTACTTCTTTTTAGGGTTTGTGGCGTTACGATTTTCTTACCGAATCTGCATTCCAACACGTCCTAATTTGCCCTCGCGTCCCGCTCTGGCAAATTAACAGACGTTGTTCGAACGCACTCAAAAAAATTTCCGGAAAGAATTTATGCTCTTATGAGATTATATGTGAAAATTTGTCTCTTCAACTAACGCTCTATTTTGTACCGTTTTGGTAGTATTTGTAATTTTTGAAAATTTTTGACAAATGACTAAAAATTAAAAATGAAATTTTTGACTAATTATAAGAACACTGTAAAAGGAAGTTGTGTGAGTGTATCACACCAGATTTTTATTCTATGATTAAACTACCGAATTGAAGGTTTAAAGAGAAATTTGCCGAAATTCACCAAGATTAGTCCTTGCTCTAAATGCATTTTGTGCGTAAAAAAGAGAGTTACAATCAGATTTCTTTAACCACCAACAATGTCACATCCATGTAATCATCAGCTGGTTACATTTTTTATCTGTAATTTTTCTCTAAGTTTGGTTGATTCAGCCTGAAACTTGAATGAGAGTTGCCAGTTAATATCTGAAAACACAAGGCATGCTATCAGTTATGATTAGATATTGAATTTTTTCCGTTTTCAACACAAAAAGCATACATTGGTAGTGCATCTATTACTCTATTACAATTAAACAGAAATGCATTACTCTTACAATTTTGAAAAATCTTATTTTTTTCCTTTTTTTATTTAGACGAGTTATAATTAATCAATCATGTTTCAAAGCAAAACAAATGACTTTTGTAAATTGCTTGTAATTGCTCAGTTACAACAAACACACTAGTAAATAACATTAACAAACACACTAATCTTAGATTTTATGCAAGCTTACAATTTTTCAACCCTCTTTTAACTAAAATTAAAATTTATTATCTGACATTTTAGTCCTCTATCCTAATTTTAATTTAAAGGAATCTTATACAATATTCAATCAATCGGTTACGTTTTTAACGAAATGCTGCCACGTCATTGTTCCCAGTAGTTCTAAAGGTGTCATTACCAAACTGTGAAGAGGCAAATTTTTCTTTACAAGTTTAAAAATTAACTTTTGAAGTGACATTTTTATTATTAATTTGAAAAGAAAGTTGATGAATTAATTTAAGGTAAATTAAAATTTTTCCAAAAATTTCAAATTGAGAGCAGTGTCACTATTTTAATATAAATTGTAGTAAATAGTTGTCCAGTCTTTATTGTGTTCCATGATGTCTACCATTCAAAAGTTGCTGACAGTTTTCTTTCTTTACAGAACTGTGCCATGATGGGTCTGCAGGGTACCACAGGGAAACGTAAGTTAGAAGCAGCGGTAGCTCCAGGTGAACTGTCTCCAGCCAAAAACGGCCGTTGGGAGGCCCAAGACTGCATAGCGCGGCTCCAGGCCGTGGCGGTGCCGAGCGACACGTGGCGGTCGCCAACCCCATCTTTGACGGCCACGCTCCTCACGGATGACTTCGAAGACGACGACGACTTCGAGGACGAGCTGTCAGACGAAGACCGCTGCCCTGGCGCGCCAGAGCCCGCGAGGTACCCGCAGTATCCGCGATACCCCCCCGACTACTGGCAATACTACCAACCCCCTCAGCAGCAGACAATACGCTGCGAAGAGAACGGGAAGTCGTACCTGGAGCTGGGGGCGGCGCCACCGCAACGAACGCGATGCTGTGATGGTCGGACGCGATGGTGCCATATCCCCTGCTACCGGCAGAGACGTCTGGCTGTTCTCAACCTGTCCATGTGCAAGCTGGCTAGGTACAGACAGTGCTCGGACCCGTCCCTGCGCAGGTCTGTGCTGATCTGCAACACCTTGAGGAGGCTCGAGAGGGAGATGGAGACCGACCCGCCGGAACCAAGCTATCCTTCCTTACCTGAACTTTCGCCCCCCAGTAGGATATCACCCGTCGTTCCTGAACCCAACTATGAACAAACTCTCAGGGAGATGACCTGTTCTTCGGGTCGAGCGACTCCTTTTCCATCGACGCCACCCGACACCGACTCGGGGATCGGCGAGGACGAAATGACGAAGCCCATCAACTGGGGGTCCGTCCTGAGCCTCACGGCGCAGACGGACCTGGAACCTCTCAACAACAACGAGCTTTATGCCGAACTAGGGCTCTCTAGTGACATGACGCAAGAGTGGAAAGAACCCTCGACGTCGAGGTCGGACGACTGGGACGGTTTTATGCACGTATTGGTCGGGGGTTCGTAGCAGTGACCCCGGCTTCTGCCTCCTTCAGGTTGTGATTTTAGCTAAAGACATTAGTGCAGTGCAGGAATTGTGCAGCTGTTGTTGACTATTTTTATTTTTATATTTAATAATGAAATTTTATCTTAATATAAACTCGAGTACTTGTCTAGTACTTAGCCGTTTACAGATTCTCGAAATACCTTTGTTGACTTACCAATGTGGTTTGATCTCCGTCGCTCAATAATTTTAAGCTCAAGCCGAGTTTCGATTGTTTATTGATATTAGCTGGTGTTACTGACCCGTTTCGGGCATTCCTGGTGTACATATTCGTATGGTTTACTGTACATATTGTACATAAGAGTTTTAATTAGGATTATAAAGTTTTTGTATAATAATTCATATATGTTACATATATTTTAAATGATGTGTGAATTTACAAACTTGGCAATATGGTTTCTATATTTTAACAAGCCTCCCATGCTGTTACATAAAAATTAAAAATTCACTTACAGGGCACAAAGTTCCTCAACTTTTGAAGTTACCGTAGCTGTCGAGTATGTATTTTTTAACGATGGCAACCATTTTTCTGTATCTCATAAAAAGATGGTTTGCTGAGGGAAGGAAACGTATCCATTTGCAAATGCAAGAATACCGAAAATAGAAATTAACAAACTACATAACTTATACAAAATTTGGTTTGTTTTCTATGTATAAAATTGGATTAAACATTCCACTGTATGAAAACATGAACAAATTGTAGGTTTACATGGAATTTGTTTTGTTTTTTGTAATATTAATAATATTTTAATTTTTATTACACAAATTTTCCTCGGTTTTGGAAATTGTCAGTGGTTATATATAATATGTTCATTCAATTTTTTGTTCAATTAGTATGCATTTACCTTTCACGCAGCAACCCATTTTTGAAACTCGTCAATTATAATTTTTTTACGAAGTCATAAAATATTAACAGTTGGGAGCAAAATCTAGTCTATCATTAGCCGTTGTCAAATAAGAAGTACATGAGCCAGTATTATTTAAACTCGATTTTTTTTAACTTAACAGGAAATGATACTTGTTCAAACCGTCCTAACTTCTTACAGATGATGGCTATAATGAGATTCATGCAGATGTTATTTCATATTTGATGATCTTGCCATGACAATTATTGTTTGATTTTTTAATGAATAGTATCGGGAAATGCGTCTTTCTACCTGCATGGTACAACGGAATTGAGTAAGGCAGCTGTCGCGGTTGCAGGAAAAAGTGGAAATATTGAGGGGACGTATTCTTGATATGATAAAATATGGCTATAAGAAGAGCAACATAGAAAATATTTTTTGAAATACTTTTCTTACTTACGTTTTTAACAGAAAATAAATACAAGGGCACAAGTAATACTGTTATATAAAATTTGAAATAGCAAATTGTTGTGGTACGATAACGTAATTAATTTGTTGAGATTCCATTTAACAAAATAGTTTAATATGAAAACTAAGGCAATCAATATTATACAGTTTTTATGGAAAATAGCTGTGTTTTATTCTAAAAACTGATATATTCGCGGAAATAAATTTTAAAGTATTTTGATAAGATTGCAATAAGAAATTTTGAAACGTGTTGTTTCTGTGCTTGATTTCTATTGAAAAATAAATTTATTTATTACCGACTTACAACGATATAGGATTATTTATTAAAAGCGAACAATTTTTATTTCTTGATGGAAATCAGGCCTTAGTTATAATAAATTTAATTACTTGTACTTCGTCCCCACATCGACGTGATGTCAATAATAATTACGTACAACACTGATTGTGTGCAAGTAACATGTGATATCATGTAATATGTTAGTGTTAAGAATAAATCGGTATATATATGATATTAATATATCTTGGTTTCATTATCACCAACCAACCTATCCCAGTGCTCACTCAGTCCTTGATGAATCAACAGCCTTTTTATGTCATCATAAGAGTGATATACCGAGTGATAACTATCAAACTTTGCCATAGGAAAATTGTATTATTTTGTTATAAAAATGTTACTTAATAATTTGACCATTTTACTAATGTTAAATTTAATGAGATGATTAGTAGAAATTGCTGAAGTTGGTATCAGAACTCATGCAAAAACTATTTCCCAGGTTAAATCCCTATGTTAAACCATCTTCGAATTCACCAGTGGCGTGTGTAGCGGTCTCCTTTGCATGATTGAATAATAAAAAGGAGACATAACTGACTTCAGTTTAATAAGTTTTTTGAATTCCTTGACTAAAACTACAAAAAATGCCTCTTTTTTGTTAAAATGCACCAGTTTGTTTATAAAAATTAGAAAAATGAAATCAGGTGCTGCCAATTTTTTTTGTTTATTTAACCCTTTCCGAGCGGCGCGCACCTGGCGCGGACTCAACTGCTTGTGCGGGGAACTGTTGAGCGTGTAATATTTGCCGCTTCTTGGCATAGGCGTTTGGCAGCCATCCTCACACACCTTTCGTTGCACAAGTGTCACTGGCTCGCCGCGGGTATGAGGTGATTGCGAATAATTATTCCCACCATATAAAACAATCGCCACTCCGAAACATGGAAATATTTGGCTTCTGCATGCATAAGATGTATTCCAATGTATATATACGGTTTTCGCAGCAGAGACACGAAAAATCCAAATCGCATATTTGGCTTTCGCATTGAAAGGGTTAAACCAATACATTCAAATTAAAAGAAGAAAACAAAAGTTTTCACGAGACAAGTGAATCAATGAAACTGTTGGAAATTACCACTTTCCGACATCAGGTATGCTTCAGCTCTTCGTATCATTGAATTATGTGCACGCTCAAAAATACTTTGTATAAAAAACCCAAGAGACGCTTTTGTAGTTTTAGTCAAGGAATTAAAAAAGAAATAAAATCTGTGGTGTCCATGGGCATCTCATTTATTCAATCGTGCTAAGATGACTCCTACGCACGCCACTGGTAAATTGAATCATGTTTTACCGACACAAAAAACTGTCATTGGCGCTGCATGTGCATACACCAAATTTGGAATTAATATTCCAAGGTGTTAAAAATTTAAAAAAAATTCTGTCATATTAATCGGAACTTTTTGCCTTAGAATGAGTTAAGGAACATGCCAGTACATTTTTTACACGTACTTAGGAAACACCCTGTAGAACCACAATGATGGAATAAAAATTTGTGAAAATTTAACCTGCCGGTTATGCAACCCATTGTACAAACTCCAAAGACGACCAATCCACCAATCAGTGTAAGCCCTTTATCGTAAATGGCAACAATCGATTCAGTAGTGCGCTGTTGCCAAACGGATTTGTGTTCATTTTTGGAGCAACATTACGATGCTATACATTTTGAAACTTTACAATAAATGTACAACTGTAAATCTATCGTAACGTTAAAATTAATAGTGTGACCCGACGATTACCGGCCTGCAGCACTAGTTAAAAAAATTTGGGGAATCGATGGCCCCACGTGGTGGACGTAATAGAGGCAAACAACGCCACGATGCCAAAAAGAAGTTCGGCAGGGGAAAAGGCAAGAAAGATAAGCAGTTTAGCATCTATCAAAATAACTCGCAAGCTCGAAAGAAACCGGCGAAACGTTACCACGACGGAAAGAGCAATCCTAACCTAGAAGCTAAACGTCAGAAAGTTGAAGAACCAGAAGTGCAGGATCCAACTTCTTCGGAAGATGAAGAAGTGGATCATATGAAGCAGTTGCTCGGAACTTTCGGTTCCGATTTAACCAGTAAACGGAGTACAGCAATTGATAGCAGTGACGATAGTGTATCGGAAGATGAAGGAACTAAGGAAGGAAGTGACGATTTGGACGAAGAAAGTGACAATATTGAAGAAGAAAGTGATGATATCGAAGAAGAAAGTGATGGAGCTGATAATGCAGAAGGTAATGGAGATGACAATAAGGAAAGTGAAAACGAAACTAGTGATGATGAAATAAACGATGAGGACAATATTGTTGATAAAACGAATACAGTTGAAGAAAAATTAGACGGTGAAGATTCAGTAGAAAAGTCTGTAAATCCCAAGAATAATCTTAATGATTTAGATGATCAAGCAGAACTGTTCAAGGAAGAAGACGAAGTGGATGCAGAAACCCAAAAAGAAGATGAAGATACATCCGGTGATAATAACGATCCATTTGCGAGGCATCTTTTTTATGAAATGAGCGACAGTTTGTTAGCTTCTGTCCAAAGCACTCCGGGGAGAATTTCGAATCATTCGCAAACCTGGCCAATTTTAGGGCAGTTGCAGATACAAATACCAAAATGTGATGACACCAAGGAAGAAGCTTCAAAATTCAGCATTGCCGATGATAAACACTTTGCTCCATCTGGTTGTGTGCCCCATAGGATTCAAGTTACAAGTGATTGCAATCTCGAGTCTGTGTATATTAAAACACAAATAGTTAATAATGTTGCGGCAGCAAATAAGTGTGCAACAAATTTGGATAAAAAATTTCCACTTACAACATTACAAACTGAAATATTTTCTATAATAAATAATTATCAAGATTTGTATTGCTCACAACGAACATTTGAGAATGCTGAGGAAATTCGGTTTGTGTATTGTTTGCATATTGTTAATCATATTTTAAAAACCCGGACTAAGGTGCTGCATCATAATGCAAGATTAAGTAAAAAGGACGACGTACCGGAGCAGTTTCGTGATCAAGGTTTGGTGCGACCCAAGGTATTTACAGAAATATTAGATTGCATGTTTCCACATTTTTTATACTTTTAGTATTGTTTAGATTCTGGTAATAGTACCCTTCAGAGATTCTGCATACCGAATTATCACCATGTTGATGAATATATTAATAAGCGAGGATAAAGGGAATGTGATGAACAAAAACAGATTTATGGAAGAATTTACAGGTCATGAAATCGTTATGCCTAGGAAAAATCGAAAACCAGAAGACTACGAAATGCTATTTACTGGCAACACAGGTGACGATTTCAGGATCGGAATTACCGTTACAAAGAAGAGCTTGAAGGTAAACATTTCATTTACCTTATTGCAACACAATAAAACTATTTTTTCTTATAGCTCTTTGCCGATTTTTATTCTTCAGATATAATAATAGCCTCACCATTGGGTTTACGAACCATAATTGGTGCCGAAGGTGAACCAGAAAGAGACTATGACTTCTTGGCTTCAATAGAACTTTTAGTTTTGGATCAGGCAGAGATATTTCTGATGCAGAACTGGGACCACTTGATGCACGCACTCAGTCATTTGCACCTACAACCGAAAGAGTCGCATGGGACGGATTTCTCCAGGGTTCGCACTTGGAGCCTGAATGGCTGGGCCAAGTACTACAGACAGACTTTAATATTTTCGTCACTTGTTTTGCCGGAAATAAATGCGATCTTCAATAAGAAATGCTTTAATTACGCTGGAAAGGTCAAAACTGTGGTTCCCATTATGGTTGGATCGATTTGTCAAGTTTTTCTCCAACTACCCCATGTTTTCCACAAGTTTAATGCAGATGATGTGTCCCAGTCTATTGATGCACGTTTTAATTTTTTCCTCAATAAAATATTGCCGCAGCAGAGGGACACTTTAATGAGGCAAACTTTAATTTTTGTTTCGAATTATTTCGATTACGTAAGGCTGAGGAATTATTTTAAAAGGGAGGACATTGGTTTCGTTCAAATTTGCGAATATTCCAAAGTAAGTGTAACGGTGCTTGCTATATCTGAAAATTAATGCGTTTCTTTAAGGAAGGTAAAGTGGCAAGGGCAAGAGACATGTTTTTCCATGGTGATGCACATTTTTTGTTGTACACAGAGAGATACCATTTTTTCAATAGGGTTCGAATAAAGGGAATACGCCATTTGGTGTTCTATCAACCCCCTGTAAATCCTAACTTTTACTATGAAATGTGTAATTTAATGCAGGTTAGTGTGGCTAGTTTAATCTTGTGTAGCAATTTGGTAGATTTTAATGTTTTTTTAGGAATCTAACATGAATAAAAAAGTTGGAAGTATGTCCAATATGACCGTCACTGTTTTATACTCCAAGTACGACGTTCATCAACTAGCCGGAATTGTAGGCACAGAAAGAGCTACAAGAATGGTGCAGTCTGACAGAAATGTGCACATGCTTGTTACTGATGGAAAATGATGTTTAATAATTGTTATGCTGTTTCCAAAAATAAATAATTTTACTTTTGGTACCAAATGATATTCTTGTTGTTTCAAGACTACAATTTCTGTTAAACTGGTACAGTTTATAAAAATGTATAGGAAGGAGCAGATGCTTCTTTTATAGAGAGATTTATAGAAAAGCAATTCAGTAAGAAGCGAGGGGTCATCCACTAGCGTCAATACCTGTACAAGTTGAGTGTCAATACTTGTCAATCCTTTACAATACGCTTTAATCCTTTGCAATACGCCTCAGTACCTATCAATAATCTTATGATCTTCAATATGAGAGTCAAAATGTCTTTAATTTGACAATATATTTATACACTGCAACTATTAGTAGTTCATTCGAACTCATTACTGACGATCAATCTAAATTTCGGGTTGTTTACATTTGACATGGATCTTAAAAATTTTAATCAACCAATGAAGCAGGGCTACGGTTCAAACGGACTACGTTCGGACCGACTCGCATATATTCGGAAAGATTCCTACACTATTTACACAAGTGACGACGCCGCACACTGCGTGTATTATCCATTCACAAAACTCGTGAACTGTCAAAACGCTGTCAAGTTGGTACCTTGTTTAAATTTTGTTTTGGAGCTCCTGCTTGCTGATTTTGGCAGCACTGAAATGTTTGAAATTAAAAACTTGACTTATGTCACACTTTCTTGTAAAAAAATAATCTCCCATTTTTTGTGCATACACTTCAATTGCAATGGAACAGAAATGAAAGGGTTTTATTATTGAAAAAGGAAAAAAGGCTATAGTTGATTATTACAAGGAAAAACTAGAAGAAAATAATTTTGACTTTTGACACATGCAACATAACCTTAACTTTAAATAAGTATTACTAGAAATCACTAGATCCGAAGGACATTCCCAAAAAAACTCATTTCCAGGTACACTCAGCAAATATTTATAAAATTTGACATCGACAGTTCATGAGTTTTGTGAATGGATAATACTGCTGAATGCTGTTTTACTGCCCCCTGCTGCACCACATGTGTTGTTGTCGAGTGGTTTTACTTGAATCAGCTGTTTTAGGTTCTTCCCGTGGTGATTGCATTGGCTTTGTCAAGTATGAATAGGTGAATACGTGACTAGTACTTACGACTTAGATGTTGTAGTGACAGGTGAATTGGAGAGATTACTATGATATATTGGCTGTGTTAATTAGCAATGGACGTCCAGGTAAGATAGCAGTATACTTATATCTTATATCTAATGGTAATGTGTAGGTGTGTGTAGGGCTTTTTGGAAGATTCACCTATCGTTAAATATACAGTGCACACCAAATAGTTCAGAATAATCGGGATAAATTCACGTAAACCGTTCCAAACAATTTAACCCAAAAGTTTTAGCGATTTTGTGTGTGTATACCACGGTCTAAGATATTCAGGTCATTCGACTGGGATTTGTAGGCATACTAAATTTTGTCCTCATTCACAAATATTACGCTAGATGGCGGAAGTGTAAAAAAGGATACGACAAAGCCAACTTGAATTAAATTTAGGTAAACAATAATGGCGGCTCACAAACACGTCAAATATTGACATGTACAGTGAAGTCATATTTACATATTTTAAAAGTGTTTGAACTCTTCGAAATGGAATCAACTCGTGAAAAAATGAGGGGTTATCTTGTAGTGTACGACGTCCACTTTGAACAACCCTTCCTAGAGCCAGTAATGCAGATGGAAGTGAAATTTGACAATATTTTTTGTACAAAGGTACGAATTTAGCTTAGCTGCAGTTTAAGATTTGTGTGTACCTAGTTCAAACATTCCTGTGTAATGTAAACAATTTGTGTAGACCATAACAAGAGAGTTAATTTATCTCTCCTTGCTATATTACTGGCTCTAGGAACTGTAGTTTAAAGTGGCCGACGTACACTGCGCGATTACCAAATGAGGATGTAATGATGAAAGAAACAGACTCGAAAAACACCAGTGTACGAGATGATAACAGCAAAAGTTCGATAGAAGTTGATCAAAATGGGTATGTTTGCAGTTTTGTATAAAATATGTAATGCCACTTAGATATAATTATTTTCCGAAGCAATGGAAGATGATATCTAAACTGGGTAAAACTCGAGAAGAATTAACATCTTGTAGGCCCATACATCCTTTGAAAGCACTAGAAAAACTACAGTTTGATAGACAGCAAACGTGGCAGAAACGCAATGGACTGAGCAGAAGCAACTTCAGTTTAAGCTACGACAGTACTACTCAAACTAGGATAGTAACTGTACAAATCAATTCTCCAATCAATCTGGGTGTACAGCTGTGGGACACGACAAGTAATTCAAATGTGGAGATATTACAAAGATTTCAAAACAAAGCACTGCACAGGGCTCGCTGAATTGTAAACGTTTGCAACATTTATCTCACAATTCAATAGGCCTTGGTGCTACACAGAATTACCAACTTACAGTACTACTGTAATACTGTAATACAAGGAAAAAATTAATGTGCTGGTTCGATATTTTTGGTGAAATACTGTAATACAAGGAAAAAATTAATGTGCGGGTTCGATATTTTTGGTGAAGTGCTTCATTTCAAGCCTACAAACCATTACATTTAATTTAGTTTTACTTTGGGTACCCGTTTTAAAACCCATAAGCCTGAAATTTTGTAATTAAGCAACACACAGTGCAGGTGCAAGGTGACTTAGTTAATAATAAAATGTGTCATGATATTCTGGGGCTTCAATCACCACATCTGGCAACTGGCGGGCAGCCCACACAGTCGCTGTAAAAATTGGGTACCGAAACCAAAGTTGTGAAAGTACGGAAAGTAAGGCAGTCGTCGAAGGCATAATGCTAACCATATCACCCAGTATGCCTTTAACGGTGTGCCCGACCCGCCATGTCTCAGGTCATATTCCTAGATGTGGAATGAAACGCTTTGAACTTTACTTTTATGGTATTCTGAATAATTTATTGTAGACACCTGTTTACTAAACCGTCTCCAGGTATAAAAATAAGCAGTAACGTAATTTGAATTTAAGAATTTCTTATAAAAAATTTACGATTCAGAATATCATAAAAAGATGTATGCAGCTCGGTTGTTACCAGAACTTTACCTGCTTACACAGATAACTAGTTGACTATCGCTTGGCTGCTAGATACCGTCCTTTCACGCAAAGTTCTTAGTAACGGTCTTGCAATGTAAATTACTCTTATATTATAAATCAAAGTTTATAAATCATTTATACTTCAGGGCTTTCTTGCTAGTACATACTTGATTTCACTCAATATTAAATATTTATTCAGTATCTAAAAATGATAGATTACCCACTAATAATTAGGTATGATAAAAGTGAACATTAAATGAAGCGCGTTTTTGAATAAAGTGTTTTATTGTAATTGTACAAATTGTATGGTATTTTATTGTTTTGCAGATACTGGGTAAAAATTATTTTATTTGAAATCGGCATTAAAGTACCTCGAAATCGTCATTAAAATACGAGAAATCGGCAGTAAAGTAATCCATTGTTTTACGACTTTTTTGTAGGTGGCGAGGCGACAGATAAACGTCAACCGACATTAACATAACCTAGAAAAGTTGGTTAAAATGTTGTAATTTCACGATTTCTTGATTTCAAATAAAACATAATGTACTCCTCGGCACTGAAGTTCCTTTTGATCCCTCATGTGGTTTATTTGCCTTGGCCCTATGGGCCTCGGTAACTAAATCCATATTCTTGATAAAAAGCTTAACTTCAGTGCCTTGGTATACAAATAGCTATTTTTGTATTAAGGGCGTGAAGGAGGCGATTTTGGCCCGCGGCGGAATTATAAGCCAGAGGCCCGAAGGGCCGAAGGATTATAAAACGCCAAAGGGCCAAAATCGCCGTTCACACCCGAAATGCAAACAAGATTTTTTGTAAAATCCACCATAAAGCTTTGAAAAATAAATGGCACGATTCGTTCTCAAAAATCAAATTGTTGTTGGTTGCCAATGTGATGCTGGTTTTTTAGGCCTTAGGGCGCAAAAGGCATTATTTACGCCCGCAAATTATTTTTAGGCCTTAGGGCGCAAACGACACTATTTACGCCCGCAAATTAATGCATAAATGACCATATTTTAGTACGAGTTTACAAAAACTACTATTTAATTCAATGACAAATGGAACAATATTTCAACTATTATTTTTTATGAAGTGTTCAATCAAGTCTTCCTAATATGAGATAGTACATATGTACTGGAAAATTGTATTATTTTCACTTAAGTAAAAATATTAGTATGTAATATGTACGTACATCTTTCTTTAATTTATTAAAACAATAAAATTTATTTGACTTTTATTAGCTTTCAATGCATAGTTTAAGGGTTAATATTTATAAAAATTTTAATATTTTTAATAATGTTTTGTTGATATTTATATTAATTATTTTGTTACATATTATAGTACATTATAGAGAGTGATTCAAAATTCAAGAAACCCAAATTATAATAAACAATTACTACATGATAACTGGATAGAAGGAAGTCCGTCTATAAATATGAATTTATTCCTTTGCAGTCATACTCGTTATTGGTAGCGTTTTGTTTGTGATTTTATTTATTTAATTAAACAGTAAAGTGCTGCAACGGCAGATATAAACAATAATGGCATCCTACAAATATGTCAAACATCAATTAATTGACATGTGAAGCGACAATATATGACAAAAATGATTATATAATAGTTATTTACTATACAAGTGGGATAAGAGCATCATTAATATACGTGTGTGTAAGTTACAAACGAGTGCGTAGCACGAGTTATGTAAGCACACAAGTATATTAATGATGCATTATCACACATGTATTGTACAAAATTTTATCTACGACTGCCTAAAATTGAGAAAAGTGCATTAAGAGAAATGTCAGATCTGTCATTTTCAAAAATATTTTAGTAGGCAAATGTCATTATGTCATTCATTTGACACTATTTCAGTTAGGTAATGAAGTCATTACACAACTCAGTTGCGTAATGAAACCATTACATAAGTGAGGGGTTTAATGAGCTTCATTACCTAACGGAAATAGTGTCAAATGAATGACATAATGAGTTACTTATCCCACTGGAGTAGATTAAAAAAATTACTAGTTATTATCTACAAATCATCTTTCAAAAGTGTTCGAGCCCTTCAAAATGGATTCACAGCGTGAAGGAAATGAGGATATCAAAAGTCTTGGAACTCATTTCACAAGTAATTTATTTGCAATCTGTTACATTTGCAACAATAAGCAAAACAGTTCTTTACAAAAGTTTAGTGCAGCACTTTAACAATAATATGAGAAAGTAGTTGCCCTTATATTTGTAATAAATACATAATAATATATTGTCGTTTAACAAATTCTGTTTGTAAAGGGACCGATACATTGCCTCTAAATCTCAAGTGCAGGTATGAACAGGGTGTCCCATTTTCGATGATATTGCGGGGTATCTCACTTACGAGTAAAGATAGAGAGTTGCGGTTTTCGCAATACTGTGCTACTTTTTTGTGAAAACAAAGATGGTCTAAACAAAATTTTCATAGCCCGCTTCGTTTTTGAGATACAGGTCGAAATTGAAAATATTGCATTTTGGGACCCTCTCGTATCTCCTTTATCCTTTAACATATCGCAAAGCTAAAAACTGACTCTTATACAGTTTTTTACGTAGAATCCAGTGGCGTAGTCAGATTTTTGCTATGAGCCGTCAATTTTTAGTTATAAATTAAATTTTTGTTTTTTTAACGAAACACTCTGTATATATTTTTGTAAAGCTTATAAAATTTCCAATCAAATGAAAGAAAAATATACAGGGTGTCCCGTTTAAAAAAACATATGCTTGATTTATAGCTAAACATTGACAGCTCACAGCAAAAATCTGACTAGGCCACTGGATTCTACGTAAAAAACTGTATTAGAGCCAGTTTTTAGCTTTAATATATGTTAAAGGATAACGGAGATACGAGGGGGGTTCCAAAATGCAATATTTTTAATTTCGCCCTGTATCTCAGAAACGAAGCGGTCTATGAAAATTTTGTTTATGCAATCTTTATTTTCACAAAAAAGTAGCACAGTATTGCGAAAACCGCAACTCTCTATCTTTACTCGTAAGTGAGATAGCCCGTAATATCATCGAAAATGGGACACCCTGAACATCTGTCCGAAATGTTATTTTATTATGTAATTAAGGTGGCGTTTCAAATATAACAATTTTGTGATAATTATTATTATTAATTATTTGTGGATTTTGGATAAATTTCTGTTTATTCCATTTTTTCCATTTTTTTTCTTATTGCGGATAGCAAATTTCAGGTGAGTCGCATTGCATATATACTTTTTTTTTCTTTATTCGTTATTTGTTAATTGTTTATATTGACTTAACATTTTCAGCTACTTAAAATCTGTCATGAAAGTCAAAGAATTTATTTTGTATTATCAAAATGTTAGAGGGCTTCAAACAAAATAAACGAACACCTTTAAATGTAACCTTGCGGCTGACGATTATGATTGCAGTGCACTGAATGAAACTTGGCTTGATTCAGATATATATAATACTGAAATTTTTGATGAACGCTACAATATATACAGATGCTATAGAAATAAAACTATTACTGCCAAAGAAAGGGGAGGTGTGTGAATTGCAATTAATAAACAATATTATTCTGAAGTTATAAAAACTAACACCAAGCTTGAGACGTTAACAATTAAAGTAAAATGTTTCGGATCCACTTATACTGGGTGGGCCACGAAACTTGTAGCCTCTGAAGATTTGCTACTGCAACCGAAACATGAAAGAAGAGTAGATCATTATTTTGTATGCATTAAAAACAGATCATGGTTGGTAAGTATCAAAATAAACAATATTTGCTGTATATATTTATATTACTTTTTGTAATATAATGCAAAACGTGGCTAGAGGGGCTACAAGTTTCGTGGCCCACCTGGTATAATAAGTACAGTTTACTTTGTGCCTTAATCATCATTGGATGAATATTTAGAGTATTTTGCTTTGTTGGAAAATATTCGAAATATTTTTGAAAACGAAATAATAATCGTAGGGGATTTTAACATACCCGAAATTAATAACTTTAATTATAATCTTGTAAGTGGTAGTCAGATTACAAAAAGTGTACAGGAATTTTTAGATTTATTCAATTTACAAATGTATACTAACGTTGGGAATTCTGTTGATAGAACCTTAGATTTAGTTATGTGCACTTTTGAATTGTGTGTGGGAACGCAGTTTGATGCTTTAGTGCCAATTTATGTTCTGCAGTGCAGTCTTTAGGCCCCCAATTTTTTGGGGCCTCCGACGGGCGCATGGATCAACTGATAATAATGTAATTCATTAATTAATTTTGTAAAAAAATAAAAATTAAAGTTGTGCATTCATTTGATAATTATACATAATTATAAATCATTAATAAAAATTAATAATACGTATAAATGTACTACGTTGGCCAGACCCAAAGCTTTTTGGTATTAGAACAGATTTTAGATTCGATTGTTTTAATATAGGTTCGAAAGCACTGCTTTACTAAGTAAACTGAAGCTATTATAGTCAACAGGAGATTTATATCTTTTATATTTTCGATGGACTCTAGATTTTTCCCTCATCAGCTTAATTAGATCGCTTGAAAACCAAAGAGGAAAATAATCTGATTGCTTATTAAACATCGGTACATGTTTTGAAATAACATTTCATAATGAGATAATTAATTTAGTTCTCAGTGCTAAGCGATTTCACTTCAACATTCCAATCGTAAGACAGTAATTTACCATTAATAGCATTCTAATCAGCTTTGGAGAAATTACGAAAATTTTGAGCGGCTGCAATAAGCAGTTTTGTAAACTTATATCTAAAATATATTTCTAAAGGAGGCTAGTTTTGATCTACAGCAGTAAGAGGAGGCTTTCGCATTGAATAACCTCTGTGGGTTCGTTGTTAGATAACACAAGGTCTAGAATCCTCGAATTTATATTTTTAACATAATTAAACTGCATAATTCCACTTACAGATATACAGTCCACAAAAAAATTTGCATTATTGTCGTACGTTGAAGCTGGTTGGGGGTCACACTCATTGCCATTCTTAACCCAATTTATGTTGCCCAAGTCGAAATCACATAATAGTTAACGGCTCAGATAATGATATCGAGCAGTTTGTAACAAAAATAGCTGGAATATTATCGGGGTCCAGCCCCTTGCTTACATCCTGGCTACTTAGTAGCTCTTACACTTCCAGACAGTTAGATAGGTAGACAGGCAAACATTAATAAGTTAAACAGGATAAAAAACGAACTTTGCAGTACTATGCTACAAGAGAGGCTAAACTCTTTATCATTAATGTGCATAGAAAGCGACATTGAATTTAAATTTTGAAGATATAACACAGGACTTTGCCCATACCAAATCGAGCAAAAAATCTTTTATTAGTGTGTAGCAATAATTATGACCTATTTTTTAGTTTTCTTATTTCTATTGTGTTTATATTCATTTTATTAGAATGTTAATTTCGTTTCAGTACATAGTTGTATAAAAATAAAAGTAGGTATTTTAAAAATATTTTTTGTATGGTATTGAGTTACTTCCTTTCTAAAAGGGCCCCTTCATTACATTGGGCCCGGGGCCTCAATCATATAAAAGACGGCACTGATGTTCTGCACCCCGCTCTGTTGATCACAAGTTAGTTTTAATCCTGCAGTGAACGATAACCTCGCATTGAATAAGTATGATTTTTAAAAAGGTGACTTTCTGTTACTATATAGTGCGTTGAAGAATACAGACTGGAGTATTCTTGAACCCATAGATCTTAACATGGCTACTAATGAATTTTATAACATTTTATACAACATTATAGACCAAACTGTACCTAGAATCAAATGCAATCTGACGAATAGAAACAAATATCCTGTATGGTTCACAAAGGAAATAATATCAAACTTAAAGCGTAAAACGGTTTCATCTCTATACAGTTCTTATATAGGTAATAGTTTTGAAGTACAAGTTTGTGTTATTATTTAGGCATAAGATACGTTACTAGTATTAGCTGTTAGCCAGAATTTTTATTTTTTACTTTGTACAATATTGTGACTAGGTACCTATAATAGTTGTGCAATAATGTAATTTGATATTATGTAGCAAATTGCTAAATAAAGTTTATTATTATTATTATTATAAACGGAAAAATGAGTCTGTATGCCACTTACAGGAATTTACACGTATTTGACGAGAACTAAAACTAAAAATCTGGTGTGATACACGCACACAACTTCCTTTTACAGTGATCTTATAATTGGCCAAAAATTTGATTTTAAATTTTTAACCATTTGTCAAAAATTTTAAAAAATTACAAATTCTACAAAAACGGTGCAAAATAGAGCGTTAGGTGAAGAGAAAAATTTTCTCTAGAATTTCAAGTTGAATTCAAAAATGTAATAATATACTGTGTGTTCTATTTAAAATAGGAGTTAAGAAAAACAACAAAAGAAACCGATTTTAGAAGTATTCAACTGGAAAATCTCCTATCTCACTCAATACACAATAAAAATCTAATAAAACTGAGAAGTTTTAAAAAAATCGTTAGAGCCGTTTTTGAAAAAATCGAAAAAAAACTAAAAAATCACAAGAGTAAACACCTACTTCCGGTTATGCGGTTTTCTTCAAAAACTTGCTGTCGCATCTACATAGTACACAAAGCTTATACAGGGTGTAGAAATGCTTTACGCACCATAGGGATTTCAATGGTAATTTCTTCATATGAAAATATTTGCTTCGCTAATTATTTTAGAGCAAACCTGTATTGAAGTTTTTTGTAGAGAAAAAAATTCTGTATCCATTTACGGCAGAATTTGTCATTTTACATTTCGGAAAACCGAAAATTTAAAGAATAAAATTACCATTTTTAGACAAATCAGTGGTGCCTTGAAATTACTGAATCATCTCAAAGCATCAACAAATTAGTTTGCTGTTTATTTGTTTGCATAATCTGTCAAATGTAACGGCAACCAAATAAACACCCTGTATATGAAGTTTCAACGCCATACCTCTTTTCGTTTTTGAGATATTCTGTTCACAGACAGACACACAGACCAATGAAAAAAAATATGTTTTTTGGGTTCAGGGGACTCTAAAACGTGAAGATCT
>CALNHX010011888.1:0-28885 GCA_940337035.1 Agriotes lineatus
TCTTGGTCATTTTCCATCCCAAAATCTCCATTTAAAAGATTATTCCGCATGCTTTTAGCAATATGCATGGAATCCGGTATTGCAAAAAATTTTTTTTTGCTTGCATTATCTTCATTTAAAATGAAAAAGGGAGTTTCGTTAGTTATTTTTAATTTTTTAAACGCTGCCTGGTTGTTTGTGCCTTGGTCACAAACTATCAGGCGAGGATTTAGACCTGCATTTAGTAATCTTTGCCCAATTTCTGGCACCAAAATATTTAACGCGTCTTTACTAACTACTTTCTCGGATAAAAAGTACGCCAGGGGCATCTTCCAGGGTGAATACAGACCCCGAGCTAAAAACACTAGTGCATGTTTGGCAGGTGCACCTTTTCGTCCTAAATGCCCCATATCTTCGAACCCTTCAAAAACATCCATTTGTTTATTGAATTCAATTTTTTCCGCAATTGCCATTTCATCAAAACATATTGCACATTTTTTTTCTGACTCTTCAGCATTTTCAAATTTTTTTTTAACTTGATAAAAAAATTCATCATTAAATCCAGGCCTAAACTGAGATTTACCCAACCACTTAGTAATTGTCGATTTTCCCGGAAGAATAATCCCCTGTCGCCTTAAAAAATTATATGTCGATGACGACTTATAATACAACATTAAAGCGAATTTTTTTTCAGAAGCAGCCCACTTGTTTTTCTTTGCCTTAAACTGCATTTTTGCAAAAGTCTTCGAAGATTCAGAAGAGAATTGAAATGAATTGAAAAAATTGTCGACGTTGGTTTGTTCTTTTAAATTTTTTACCTTAACGGTAACACGAGAAAATTTTTTACGCAAATTTTTGATTTTCGTTTTATAACCTGCAATAGAAATTCTCATCTTCTTTTTTTGTGGAGTTTCCTCAACATTTTCAAGTGTAATTAATCAATGGCTGTAGATACAGTTCTTTGAACTCTGATCTTCGTTCTGAGGCTTGGTATGCGTCATCATGCCTCTCAGAGTTGTTGTGGACTTGAAGGCAGTTCTTATGTTGATAGACTAGGCTGGTTCTCATATTGAGATATAGCTCGTTTTTCAAAGTCTTCCATGTAGATGTTACTGACTACTGGAGATATTGGAGATCCCATGGTCACTTCGAACTCTTGTTGGTAGAACTGCTCGTCTGCTTGGAAGTATGTGGTCTTAATGCAGATTGTTAACAGCTCCATTATTGTATCTACTTGTAGATCTGTGCGTTCGGTAAGTGTGCCATCCAATTCCAGCTTGTTTCTGATGATTGCTAGTGCGTCATCTGGCGGCACATTTGTAGAGAGGATTACTATGTCGAAGCTCTCCCTGATCCCATTCTGAGCTATGTGAGTTTCTCTAATCTGGTCTACAAATACTTATGTTACAAATGACATCCTTACTTTCATTTTTCTTACCATAGCTTCAGTACAAACTAAATTCTACTTTTTAAAGTACAAGTACGTCACAAATCATTATTTTTTCACTTCACTTTGGCTCAATAAGATTTTTGTTGCACGAGCGTTCTTGTACTGTTAACAAAACCAGCCTAATGTGTTATTTAAATAAGATCGTATGAATGTGGCATCATACGAATGTTTTAAGAAGTCTATATTAAGAAGTTATTGCATATTTAATTTAAACCTACTAAAATTCGTGTGAAAGCATGACCTCAGATGTAATGGCCGTTCTGGGACGTAATGTATCAGTAAATAAGTGATCGTGCATTAGCGGAAATACTACAACCAACGGAAACTCGCGGTTGTGTGACTGCTCCATAGGATAAAAATTGTCTGAAGAACAGAAATAGTCATACCATCATTTGTGTATAGTTCTAAACTGTAAAAATACTAGCGATTTAGTAACCCACAAAAGACATTTACACAGTGTACAATAACGAAAACCGTAGCGAACAGTGGTTTGTGGCTGCAAGAGTCTTTGAAACTTTAAAAGCAATGAGTGGGTCCGCTCGATATATAATTGTGATATAACGTGTTAGAGTGAGGCAATAGTATTTCGAGTCTGTGGAGAATCTACAGTGCTCTAGTTTACCGCTCCTCAGCGGTAAGCCCTACCACATTCACTTATTCGTGACGTCAAGCAAGCTGTTTGGTTTATATCATTCTTTTATTTTGGATTCAAATAATATATTTTTTGTTTTAACGTGAATTGTATGCAATTTGGCTTTGAGTAAACAAGTTTTTATTTAAAACTGCCAACCTATTTTCAATAAATTCATTTGTGACAATTCAGTAGCTTTATTCTAAAATAAATTAGGCTTAAAAAGAAATATTCATTGGTTCAACAATACAATCAATTTAGAATCGATTTCCTTTAGCATACAGAGAACGTTATAATTTTCCAACTAGAATGCAAGAGTTTCAACTAAAAAATCTATGAGGGTTGAACTAAAACCTATAACCATAAACCAGCAAATGCGGTTAAGGGTAGACACGAACTACCCATAAAACGTACATACGAGCAGATATTTCCTTCTTTTTACAATCATAATTTTTCTTCGTATTGCATTATCGGAATTAAGTCAGGTTGCCTTTTTTATTTGCTGACCGTGACATATAAAGAATTTTCGCTGTGTTGCGGCTTCAATACATGTTTTAATTGATTCTAGGCCGAAGCAGGTTTTTGCAACAATGCAGTACAGCCAATTATTTATACGCTGCTAAACTAGCATTTAACTTGATTAGCTCGTTCATTAATTTTTACTTGTTATGTATATTTCGTTTTTATTTAGGTACTTTTTACTTAAAACTATGTTCCAAACTTTGCACGTCACTGCAGATGATCTCATTGGGCGCCGTCATTAGTCTGAAAGTACTAGAAAAACTAGTATTAAAACAGTTTTTTGAATGCTTAATATCCGCTACTGGTTATTTTGATTGTGTTGATATGCATATCAAAAGGATTAGATTTACCGACAAGTTTAAATTACATAAGTAACTGTTAATTGGTAGTATTAAGTATTCAATTATGGATTGCACTCTAACAAAAAAAATGAAAATGCCCGGGCGAAGTTGATAGCTAGATGATAAAAATGGAAGGAGAAGAACTAAGAGAAAGTGTCAAAATCATATTAAATAAGTGCTTGATAGAGGGTAAAATTTCAGAGTCTTAGTAAAATGCAGATGTCGTCGTGCTATTTAAAAAAGGATATAAAAACAACTTAGAGAACTATCGTCCGATTAGCTTATTATCCCACTTATATAAGCTACTAACAAAAATAATAACAAATAGGCTGCCAGACAAACTATAGGCTCATACTAATCTTTAGAACAGGCGGGATTCCGTAAGGGATTCAGCACAATGGATCATCTGCAAAGTATACGCACGTGAATCGAAAAAAACGACGGAATACAATATACCCTTATATTTGGCTTTCTTCGACTACCAGAAGGCATTCGACTCGGTGGAAACTTTGGCAATCCTGAAAGCACTAGATAATGCAAGAATTGACTCCAGATACTCAACCCATAAAAAAATTTTATGAGACGGCAGCTATGACAATTACACTGGAAGAAGACTTGAAGACCAATAAAACTCCAATTCAAGGAGGAATACGACGTTCACGTTGCTCACGTTGGCCTTGGAAGATGTTTTAAAAAATGTGAACTGGCAGTGTAAAGAAATTAATATTGATAATACTTAATCACTTGAGATTTGCATATGTCATTCTGATTAGCCCCTCAGCTGAAGAACTAAAAACAATGTTAGGCGAACACCATCAAGCGTCCACCCAAATCGGATTACAAATGAAATTGAGTAAAACCAAAATAATGAGTCCCGAACAAATACAAATAACCAGCGAAAAACAAACTCTAGAAAATGTATACCTTGGACATAGAAGTCAATTGGGCAAGGAAAATGAAACTGCCGAGATTTCTCGAAGGAAAGGAGTCTGCTGGGCAGCCTTTGGTAAACTCAGGTTCATTTTAGGATCAAATGATATACCAATAAATTTGAAACGAAATGTTTAGGATCAATGTATATTGTATATTGCCACTTTTTACATAACACGGAAATTCCTACATATCCTCCAAGTAACGTAGCGTGTAATGGAAAGGGATCATGCTCGGAATTAGTTTGAAAAATCGAGTGCCAAATGAAGAAGAACGGGAATCACAATTGTGACAAGAAGATCAGCACAGTTGAAGTGACGATGGGCTGGCCATATAGCACGACAAGAAAAGAGAAAATGAACCAAGAAACTGATAGTCCCCAGAAGAGATGGCGAGACGATATTCAGAAAGTAGTAGGGAAAAACTGGATACAAACGGCCTATAACAAAGAAACGTGGAAAGATTTGGAAGAGGCCTACATCTAGGAGTGGATGGTTTCAGGCTAAAAAGAAGAAGAAGTATCAAACTGATTCATAATATGCTCCCGCCTATTTGTGCTCTTAAACTTTGAGCTTTCCGTTGAAAGAGGTAGGATGCATTTATATGGATTTAAGTCTCATACAAAAGTAGAAGAAGAAGGGTATAAGTAGTTAGTTTCACTATTATCCTTCATCACGGTTCCATTTTAGAGCAAACGTATGGCTTAATCTCTGTAGATTGAATTGTGACTTGTTTCTTGCTATTGTAGTTTTCGTAAATCCCAATTCGATGTTAACCAGCATCGTCTATATTCCATGACTAATCACTCGGAGCCCATTAATTCTTCTAGAATCAAAAATAGTATAATATGAAAATGAGATACGGGGAATTAGCTGAGGTTGAACCAGCGATGTAAAATCGAACGTATAAATTCCTAAGTCAGCAGATAAATATTAGTGTTTGTGTGTGCGCGACGTTTATTAAAAGCAAATTCTTGTATTATAATAGCTTTTCGAGAAGTTATAGTTGTTTCCAAATCTATTCGTTTGAAAATTCTTAACAAAATCCGAAATATTAGATACGTACGTCATCTCTTTGCATAATTGTTTTCTTAAAATGTCAGTCAACTTAATTTGATCAAACGTTTGTAAGTTGTGTAGAGCTAGAGATCGTTGACTGTTCATATAGTTTTGTTTTCGAAAGCTATGTAAGTAATGTAAAGAATAAACTTGTAATTGTTTCAATTTTCCTTTCAGTGGTAAGTAATGTGTGGACGTGATAATTTTTTGTAATTATTCTAGACAATAAATAACGAAAATGGGTTTGCTAATATTAGATAATGGATGTAATAACAGAGAAGCATTTTCTCAATCAGATTATACTGAAGTGCTAGATGAAAGCACAGGTAAATAAAATTTTAAAGGTACTCGTAATTACAGATCTACTGCCTAACTTTTTTTATTTTAATCAAAGTAGACACGTTGGCTAAGACTATAAACCATTGCAACTTGATCATAGCATTATTGTCAATGGTATCAATGATGAAGTCTAATGATTTATTTGATTTCTTTTTTAATTATCGTCATTCTACTTTTATCCAATACAATTAAATGATCCCAACAGCTCAAAGCCTTGGGTGGGCCGATATAGTATTTTTCGCATTCACAAAAAATACCGCTCTTTGAATGTTGTTGTTTGTCAAACGCTGCAAAAGGTAGATAAAAAGTAGACAAAAGATGATAATTAATCAGGCGGAAAGCAACAGAAGATATTGTGAAGATCAAACTAGGAAAAGAAAGATTCCAAAAAAACAAAAATAGATTAAAATCAAAACAATAAAATTTAAAAGAGCAGAATAGTAAATCTAAAAAATATTCCATGGTAAACAACAAATATCACTTAGAACATAATTAAAACCCGAACACTGCTTTCCATACTTACAGCAGAAATGCAAATACAAAAGTCACAGAAAAAAATGTAATTGGTTGGAAAAACAACCTGGTAGCGTGGAAAAAGAAGGGACGGTGCTCTGTCGTATTTCACAATTGAATTTTGGTCAAAACAGTTTCGTTAGAGACGAGAATCTATAGAAGAGGATCATAGAAGTGGAAGCCATGCAGAAGTAACGACTGTCTAAGTGTGCAAGAAAGTGGAAGTCATGATTCTTAAGGATCGTCGTATGAAAGTCTTCACAATTGTTATAGCAATGGAGATATCCAAACGTAGCGTTTTGACAATGCCGCACGATAAATTGAGTATGAGTAAAATTTCAACTCAGCAGCAAACTACGAACGTAACTTTATGAATATATCAAATTTAAAGGAAATTAGACTGTTAACTGAAGCGATTTTTAAAAATGTGTAAATAAGTTATAAAATATAATAGTTAGATATAGTGTTTGGCCACAGTATTGCAATGTTTTTGTACTTCAGCATATGATATTAAATAAATAATTTTATAAAAAATATAGGGATAGATATTTAGAATTGCTAGCTAAATAATAATGAAAATTCATTAACATGATTAGTATTTGAATTATAATTGATAAATAAAACTAACAATGGAAATATGAATTAATATTAGACTAAAATTAAAGCATCTTTTCATTGGAAAGTGACAATAAGTTATTTTACTTTGTGTTCATTCTTATAATGGCAGATAAAATAGTAAAGAAGTAAAGGCATGTGCGGACAGATGGGTGACCTGTAATTAAAGAACAAGTAAAAGAGACAAGAAAATTTTAAAAGATTATTTAGTTGGATAAGAATGCAGAAAAGATGTATATGAACTTTTGGATGGATAAAGGATGGTAATAAAATGTGGATTTGAATTTTCTTGTTAAATATATAATTTTTAATAAATATCAAATTTCAAATAAAAAACATTGCAGGATTTGAGCTACTGGCAGCAGCCCGGGCTCAACTCACCTTCTAGTCCTGTTCGACCACAAATTATATACCCATTTTTGTCTCTTTTATAACATTTATCCTGTATATGTTGGGACCCATTTTCAGCAAGGATAAAGCATAAGCTATGTGCAAATAATTAATTTTATCTATTCCTCAGTTAAAGCAAAAATAGAGAACATTATATTTGTTTAATGTGACCACCCTGCATAAATTTGACCAAAAGTACATTCGATTTTGAGACAGGTGGACATATAATATGCATGTAAAATATCGTCTTTCTCCAACAAATAGTTTTTGAGTTATACTTTCAACAGACGGACAGAAAGACAGACTGAATTGAGAAAACATGTTTTTTGTCATTTAGGGACCCTGAAATGTGAAGATCTGAATAAATCTCGAAAGGTGATTTTTCACGATTACAATATCACCTTCGACTTTTAGAGGAGGAAAGTAATAAAATCACTCTTTATAGATTGTCACTAAAAAGTTGCTAGTGCAAATAGTATTTGAAAAAGATTAGATTATCGTTTTGAAGTTTTGTAAGATTACAAAATAACACCTAGAGATTATATTTCCAACAAAATCACTACAACAACTGTGAAAAAAGATTGAGAACAAATCTTACTACTCGATTTTAGAAAGTCATAATTTGTTTATTTTAAATTTTGCTGCCATATCAATAGGTTAAAAATTGCCATGACACAACTTAAATTGATATCAACAAATGTAATTTTTGACAATTATTATTATTATTATTATTTAAAGCAATGCGCTTCGACTGCATGGTCATTAGCGCTTACAATGAGGTAATTACATTAGTATTGATTAACAGAGAAAATTACAGTATTTACATATACAGAGTCTGTACGGTATGTTGTATTCACATTTATATTTTGTTATACAATTTAGTGGTCTTGAGGAAATTAAGTATTTTTCTGTAGTCACCTGGACTAAGCATTAAGGGCTTCCTGGAGTGTGATGGGTATCCCTAATATGTCGCGGTATCTTGTGTATTTTGGAAATTCGATTATGCTGTGCCTTATAGAATTCACCAGTTGACAAGAATCACATCTTTTTGGTTGTGCTTTTTTGAAGAGATGGCTGTGGGTCATTCGAGTGTGCCCTATCTGGAGCCTGGTAATTATAATATCTTCTATTCTGGTTAACTGAGTTTTTCCTTTTACCATAATGCACGGTTTTATTTGTCTCAGTTTATTATCAGTTGTCATGTGCCATTTCTCTTGCCATCTTTGCTTAGTCTTTTGCTTCACTTCATTTTTAAGGTCTTCTTGGGGAATTGCTTTGTTCAGTAAATGTTCTAAGGTGGAATTTTTTCCTGAAAGGTCATTTCGTTGCCGGGAATGCCTATATGGGATGGTATCCATGTAAATGCTATTTGTTTTCCTGATGATGCAGCTTGGTGGAGTTTTGCTTGGATTTGTGTAGCATGCGGATTTTTCGGATATATTGACTGGATACTGTATAGGGAACTAAGTGAGTCTGTACATATCATGAATTTGGTATCAGTAGAGTATTGAATGTATTTAAAAAAAGGTAGGTTTATTATCAAAGTTTAACATGCGACATGTTTCGAAATCAATACTGGTTTCATCATCATGTCCAAACGTCGATCTACGGAGGTGCAATATTAAAATTGATATCAATAATAAAGGGTTACACATGCATGATATATCATAGAATTATAACAAAGTAAGGTTAAAATTAAACAATTAAACATCTTCAAGTCAAAAAACTAATAAACAACATCAAGGTGGAAAAGTAAATGATTAAAGAGTAAAATTATATTGTAAAAATCGTTGAACTAAGTAATACACAAACTATAATAAGAGCAAGTAAAATGCAATTGGCATTGAAGACACCAAGACCCAAAATAAAAAGTAAAATATTCTATGTAACCAAACATAAAAATAAAAAAATCCTTAAATTTAGAGGGAAAGAAAATACCAAAAATTAAAAGATCAAATAAAAAGGCAAAAGAACCAAATAAGGAATGGAATCATCAGAAAGATCGACACATCATTTAATATTAACGAAAATTAATTTGTATCAAAATTTCATTGAGATTGAATTTATTGCTGTTGGACGTAATGTCAAATATGTATCTCAATTATTTTTTAAAAATACCTTTATTTGTATTATTAAAATTTTGTAGTCCTTGTTCGAATCAACGTTGGGGTGCTGATCTTCCTGCTTTTATATAGAGGACATTGCTATAAGGTGGTTGGAGTTTATCGAACATTGATTATAAATAAAGTAAATGATTCTATGCCTGATCAATAATTACTTAATAAAGCTGTAAAATAATATTCATCAGAGCTGCTGAATTAAAAGGTAGGCAACGTGCACTTTAGATGAAAGAAATCTACATAACCGATATAGAGTTAGAATATAAAAAAATAATTTTAAATTAATGTATGTATGTATTATCGATAATCTCATTTTACCTTGCGGTGTAGAGGCTGGTGCTTTATGCGCTTGCATCTGGGCGTACTATGTTCAACTTGCCTCAGATTCAGGATACGAACTTGGAGCGTGCCTTTTGTGCTTGCGCAGCAACCATTGTGTAAGGTGTGTGCCATGGTGATGTGTTGACCTTGTTACTCTATATCTTAGGTTTATGGTTCTGAGTAGAGCACAGTTAATTTGGTGCCCAACTGTGAATGATCTCACCGAGCCCGATTTCAGTCGCCAAGGGTGTGGAAAAATTCCGTCCACCGCTGGATTCGAACCGAGGACTTGCTTAATGCAAGCCTAGCGTCTACCCAACTGCGCTACGCGGCTTTAATAATTAAAAATGCATGTCTCAACTTGAGTAAAGAGTTTCATATTTAAAAAACTCTAACTGGGCTAGTTTTGAAGTTTAGTTAACAGAATCTAATTAGTACACCGGGTAAATGATTAATATGACAAAGTACATAACCATAACTATACAAGGTGTTACAAAAATGCCTGCCAAAATTTCTAGGACGTATAGTACATAAAAAAATAAGTGTAGTATTCTATAAAAATATTTCCGAAAATGCAGTCCCAAGGAGCTACAGCCCCTAGAAGACGACTCTCAAAAATGGTTGTTTGCTAGCCAATAAAATATTAAGATTCTAACAAATATTTCTCATAAAAAACTGCACCCCTGTGCCAAATTTCATTAAGTTACCTGTAACGATTTGAAGAAAATGCCAAAAAATAATTTTTGAGAGTCTTCTTCTAGAAGCTGTAGCTCCTTGGGAGTGCATTTTCGGAAATAGTTTTATAAAGTAAACTACACTTATTTTTTGATGTACTATACGTCCTAGAAATTTTGGCAGACATTTTTGACACACTTTGTATGTTAGGTTAAGTCGATCTGACATTTGAAGGAATTATTTTTTGTGCAAGCTTAGGTGGAATGCACATTTTTTATCAGCATCTTCAAAGTATAAACCATTGTAATCCTATCTTTCTTTGCAAAATTTATTTTTAAAATGTTAACAGAAACAAAAAAATAAACTTCAAATAAAAGTCCAGTTTTTACTCAACAAAATACATCACCTATCACAGCTAATTATTTCCACAGCTTAATTATAAATATAGCTATGATTTCATCAAATTGGAGTTCCATGGCCCACTAAATATTTTTGTCTGCGAAAACAAATGTAGAAATCGTAAAGTATATTCAAAATTAGCCACTTTTGGTTTAGGGCATGATCAATAAAAATTATGAAGAAGTAATGGCTGCTAAAACTCACCCTGTATGATAAAATCGCCTTTTGTTCGTCTCAGTATAGATTAAAAAATATAATTCATTAATTTTTAAACTATTGGCCACTATTTGCTACTGTTCTTACAGACATCCCTCTTTTAACTTAGAAATGATAAAAATTTTCTATTTTTCTGTAAATCGTGGCATGTAACGGTTTGACACTGGCAAATTAAAAAATCAAGATCGACTTAATACAACGAAAAATAAGTGAACGCGATTTTTTTGCAAGCCAGTGTACTTAAGCTACGTATATACCTTCTTCGTTTCGCTTATTTAAGCATCCAAATCAAAATTTAAAAAAAAATCTATTTTTGCGTATAGATAGATGCCTTTCAAGATTTCTATAATTCTGGTTGCCTTCTAACGTTGGGCATTGGGGATATTAACGAAGTAAAGATATTTAATTTTTTATAGTTGTAAATTACAATTTCGGGTGTAGGATTTATCCAACGTCTGCATCCCACCTCATTTTAAGGCAAGGATAATACACAAGGCTAGCGGCGACAATCAATTCCAGTAATTCCACCTACTTTCACTTTCCCTGCCTTCAGGACTGTTATTCAACTCAAATTTTGCAAAACACGAAGCGGCAATTATAAAAATAAACCGCCAGGACCTGGCAACAAAAGAAGGCCGGCAGTTGCAGAGTCAACCTGCCATTATATCATAACAGACGATACCGAGATTAATCATCCCACCGCCAAACACCTACCAACATAAAATTAACATTGACCGAAGTATGACGTCATCGTGACGTCACCGCCGAGCACACATGGACATTAACTAATTTTTTGTGCAAACGTTTGGAAGTGGGGAAGGATGTAAATGGACCACTCTTTTTGTACATAACGGAAATTACCTAATAAGCAAGTTAATTTTAGCTTGCTTAGTTTTTTCTGGGAAATTAGTATGATGCAACTTTTAACAATTTAAAATTCACAAGTGCTATGGGCAATTATTTAATATAAATTGTGGCAGACTAAGTTAATAATAATATCTAAGAAAATTATATCGTTTTAATTAATTTAAGTACAGCAGAAGTCATACATGGGCTAATTATGAAAACTTAACCCGTATATTACGATGGTTGCGCAATCAGGCTGCCACAGCTTGCTTGATAGGTACCTACGTAGAGAAAGTACCAGAACTTCCATTTTTGGATTAAAGCACGAATCAGAGAGTGTTTCGCATCAAGTCTAATAAAGCTTTGTTTAATAGCATAGTGTGCAGTAATTGCATCGAATATAAACATTCTGGAGATTTCCTTGCAGGTCAGCCTTGATGTGAACTCCGTGGCCATAAATGACGAATCGCCGCTGTTGCAGGACAGATACTAATTCCACTGATTAGCATGTAGTAATTGCAGAGAATGATGTCATTACCAGAATTATTTCCTAGAATCACAGACACTTTCTTAAGTGACTTATTAGTGGTTTTTGTTTATAGAAGATGAGTTTATTTTAATTAATTACAAGAGTCTATTTTTCAAAGTTCAATTGGCGCTACTTGCTTAATTACTTATAGCAAAATTTGGGTAATTGCATTTCGTTATATGTATTTTTATGAAATAAATTATCAATTTGGGAGACAGTCAAGGTTCTGTTGCCTTTACTCAAAAATAGAGAGCGTGTTAACAGACTGTTTATAGAAAATAACGGTAGTAAATATAAAATACTTACTTAGAATTTTAATCAAAATAGGGATTCAACCACCGAATTTTAAATGAAAACTACAGAATAGATGAATAGTATTTTTAGGGCAATTATTATTTCAATAATTATATTTGTACCAATACCTACAAATATTTTCCATGGACTCTAAATCATATTTTTGTATATATGCAAAAAGAATAAAACTTACTAAATAAATAATATTATAACGGCAGAGGTTGTTAGTTAAAAATACTGCTATACACAGAGCCGAGCCGTGCCTGGGGTGCAAAGCGTGCACAGCACCCGGGCGGCAAACTATTTGGGGCGGCAAAATGAAAAATGAAAGAAATTTAAGATAGGTATGCTTGTGCCTTGCGGCATTAGAAAATGCAACATTTTTTATCAAGTTATAGTCTTGTGTCTGGCTTTTTTTCGTATAAAGGTAACTTGATACAGAGAAACGGTTGCATTTTTAAGGCGGCAAGCATACAATAATAATTTATTACTTATAATTTATTTTTATTATAAACACGTCGCGTCGGTGCCGTTTGCTATTGTACACGGTGATTATACCGACACACGAGTTATCGCTCTGTCGCTATGGTGCAGCGTCATGAAACACGAAACTATATAGATCAGCGAAATCAGCTAGACTAAGCGGCCCTCTTTAGACACAAAAATAATGAGTAAATTGTGTATTTGTGCTTTGTTGCAACATGCTTCATGCTCATGCATGCCGCCGGCATATACGATAACAAACTTAAAAAGGGCAATTGGGGGTTAGTTTAGTTTGCGATTGAATGCTAGTAAGATTGTACTGAACTAAGCAGAAATAAAAAGGCTAAACGTTTCAAGCAAGAGCTAAATAATATAGTGCTTTTTAAAGTTGAAAGTTTTAAAACTTAAGTATTTTTCATTATTTTAAACATTTGAACTTTTCTGCTTATTTTTCTGTTTCGCTATCCTTAGAATTTATTTGTGCTTAATTCAGATGGCCGATGGCAGAAAGAGACTTTCCGGCTTTCAGTATCGAAAAAGAAAGTCCGAAAAAGACGAAATTAAAAAAGGACTGGCTGGCTCCTTAAAAAAAATTTTTGTTTCCACGGCGGCTGCAGCCGAACAACCATCAACAAGCCTGCAAGTGGAGGAACAGCTTGATTCGAACAAGGACACGCATATGGAAAATCCAGAAATAGGGCAAGAAAATAATAAATCCGAGGCGGATGCACAGGACACACCGGATTCACCACCACCAACCGAGGTTGCTGCTGAGGACGCTGGGATGGAAATATTGAAAGATCCTGCTCTTTGGCCGCAAGTTTTAACAGATAACATTAAAATGTCTATTCTTGAATTGGGGCCATTACAATTGAAAAATATTGCATTTCCATTAGACGATTCAAACAGATCTTTTTCAACTACTTATTATGACAAAAAATTAAGCAATAATGAAAAAGTTCCTAGAACATGGTTAGTTTATTCTAAGTCAAATAATTCTGTATTTTGTTTTTGTTGCAAATTATTTAAAGTTACTGATCATGTTTTTAACGATGATAAAGGTTATACTGACTGGCGACACTTATCTCAAAATTTAGACAGGCACGAAAAAAGTAAGGGGCATTTTGAGAGTGTTAAGAAATGGGTCGAGCTAAAAAATCGATTAAAAAAGGGACAACTGTTGACTCAGTCAACCAAAATTTAATTAAGTTGGAAAAAAAACGATGGACGTCAATTATTGAAAGAATCATTTGTGTCATACAGTATTTAGCTGGACAAAATGCAGCTTTTAGAGGAAGTAATCAAAAACTTTTCGAAAAAGGCAATGGTAATTTTTTGAAGCTAATTGAATCAATTGCAAAATTCGATAATATAATGGCGGAACATATTGGCAGAATTCAAAAAGATACCAATAATATGCCACATTATTTAGGTGATAAAATCCAAAATGAATTAATTTGTCTAATAGGTGAAAAAGTCAAGCAAAATATAATCGAAACTTTAAAATTGTGTAAATATTATTCAATTATATTAGATTGTACACCTGATGTGAGTCACGAAGAACAAATAACTGTAGTTGTCAGGTTCGTTTTCATTAATGATATTTCAAAGGGTATAGAAATTAGAGAGCATTTTTTAGGGTTCTGCCCAGTTACAGATACAACTGGTGAAGGACTAACGGCCTTTTTATTGAATTATTTAAAAGAATTAAATATTGATATTAAGGATATGCGAGGGCAGGGATATGACAACGGTGCCAACATGAAAGGCAAACATAATGGGCTGCAAAAAAGAATCCTTGATATAAATCCTAGAGCCTTTTTTGTCCCTTGTGCAGCTACCGGTGTGAAGATGGCAGCCAGAAGGTAGCAGCCAAAAGTGACGAACATTGCCGAAGAGCTCATAGATATACAAAAAATTATAGAGAAAGAAACTAACACCACGTTCAACTCAATTAAGGAACTTGCGAACCGAATAAAGACTTTTAGGTGCTACACATGAGAAATGCCGGCGTCTAAAAAGATACTTCACATATCCGGCAAAATAAATAATAATTTTTCAGCTCGAATGCTACACATAGACCCCGAAAGAAACTTTTCTAAAAACCTGCCCTCTATATACCGAACAAATGGGCCCAAACCGAATTTAATTGCCGTACTCCACATAGCGGGTAAACCACCCCCGCCTAAATAAAATTAGAATTTTGCTGCTCGGATACTACACATAGAACTCGAACGAAACTTTGCTAAAAACATACCCTATATATACCGAATAAAAGGACCCAAACAGATTTTAGTTGCCGTACTCTACATAGCGGGTAAACCACCCCCGCCTAAATAAAATTAGAATTTTTCAGCTCGGATACTACACATAGAACTCGAACGAAACTTTGCTAAAAACATACCCTATATATACCGAATAAAAGGGCCCAAACAGATTTTAGTTGCCGAACTCCAAATACCGGGTAAACAACCCCCGCCTAAATAAAATTAGAATTTTGCTGCTCGGATACTACACATAGAACTCGAACAGAACTTTGCTAAAAACATACCCTATATATACCGAATAAAAGGACCCAAACAGATTTTAGTTGCCGTACTCCACATAGCGGGTAAACCACCCCCGCCTAAATAAAATTAGAATTTTGCAGCTCGGATACTACACATAGAACTCGAACGAAACTTTGCTAAAAACATACCCTATATATACCAAATAAAAGGGCCCAAACAGATTTTAGTTGCCGTACTCCAAGTAGCGGGTAAACCACCCCCGCCTAAATAAAATTAGAATTTTGCAGCTCGGATACTACACATAGAACTCGAACGAAACTTTGCTAAAAACATACCCTATATATACCAAATAAAAGGGCCCAAACAGATTTTAGTTGCCGAACTCCAAATACCGGGTAAACAACCCCCGCCTAAATAAAATTAGAATTTTGCTGCTCGGATACTACACATAGAACTCGAACAGAACTTTGCTAAAAACATACCCTATATATACCGAATAAAAGGAACCAAACAGATTTTAGTTGCCGTACCCCACATAGCGGGTAAACCACCCCCGCCTAAATAAAATTAGAATTTTGCAGCTCGGATACTACACATAGAACTCGAACGAAACTTTGCTAAAAACATACCCTATATATACTGAATAAAAGGGCCCAAACAGATTTTAGTTGCCGAACTCCAAATACCGGGTAAACAACCCCCGCCTAAATAAAATTAGAATTTTGCTGCTCGGATACTACACATAGAACTCGAACAGAACTTTGCTAAAAACATACCCTATATATACCGAATAAAAGGACCCAAACAGATTTTAGTTGCCGTGCTCCACATAGCGGGTAAACCACCCCCGCCTAAATAAAATTAGAATTTTGCTGCTCGGATACTACACATAGAACTCGAACGAAACTTTGCTAAAAACATACCCTATATATACCGAATAAAAGGACCCAAACAGATTTTAGTTGCCGTGCTCCACATAGCGGGTAAACCACCCCCGCCTAAATAAAATTAGAATTTTGCTGCTCGGATACTACACATAGAACTCGAACGAAACTTTGCTAAAAACATACCCTATATATACCGAATAAAAGGACCCAAACAGATTTTAGTTGCCGTACTCTACATAGCGGGTAAACCACCCCCGCCTAAATAAAATTAGAATTTTTCAGCTCGGATACTACACATAGAACTCGAACGAAACTTTGCTAAAAACATACCCTATATATACCGAATAAAAGGGCCCAAACAGATTTTAGTTGCCGAACTCCAAATACCGGGTAAACAACCCCCGCCTAAATAAAATTAGAATTTTGCTGCTCGGATACTACACATAGAACTCGAACAGAACTTTGCTAAAAACATACCCTATATATACCGAATAAAAGGACCCAAACAGATTTTAGTTGCCGTACTCCACATAGCGGGTAAACCACCCCCGCCTAAATAAAATTAGAATTTTGCAGCTCGGATACTACACATAGAACTCGAACGAAACTTTGCTAAAAACATACCCTATATATACCGAATAAAAGGACCCAAACAGATTTTAGTTGCCGTACTCTACATAGCGGGTAAACCACCCCCGCCTAAATAAAATTAGAATTTTTCAGCTCGGATACTACACATAGAACTCGAACGAAACTTTGCTAAAAACATACCCTATATATACCGAATAAAAGGGCCCAAACAGATTTTAGTTGCCGAACTCCAAATACCGGGTAAACAACCCCCGCCTAAATAAAATTAGAATTTTGCTGCTCGGATACTACACATAGAACTCGAACAGAACTTTGCTAAAAACATACCCTATATATACCGAATAAAAGGACCCAAACAGATTTTAGTTGCCGTACTCCACATAGCGGGTAAACCACCCCCGCCTAAATAAAATTAGAATTTTGCAGCTCGGATACTACACATAGAACTCGAACGAAACTTTGCTAAAAACATACCCTATATATACCGAACAAATGGGCCCAAACCGAATTTAATTGCCGTACTCCACATAGCGGGTAAACCACCCCCGCCTAAATAAAATTAGAATTTTGCTGCTCGGATACTACACATAGAACTCGAACGAAACTTTGCTAAAAACATACCCTATATATACCGAATAAAAGGACCCAAACAGATTTTAGTTACCGTACTCTACATAGCGGGTAAACCACCCCCGCCTAAATAAAATTAGAATTTTTCAGCTCGGATACTACACATAGAACTCGAACGAAACTTTGCTAAAAACATACCCTATATATACCGAATAAAAGGGCCCAAACAGATTTTAGTTGCCGAACTCCAAATACCGGGTAAACAACCCCCGCCTAAATAAAATTAGAATTTTGCTGCTCGGATACTACACATAGAACTCGAACAGAACTTTGCTAAAAACATACCCTATATATACCGAATAAAAGGACCCAAACAGATTTTAGTTGCCGTACTCCACATAGCGGGTAAACCACCCCCGCCTAAATAAAATTAGAATTTTGCAGCTCGGATACTACACATAGAACTCGAACGAAACTTTGCTAAAAACATACCCTATATATACCAAATAAAAGGGCCCAAACAGATTTTAGTTGCCGTACTCCAAGTAGCGGGTAAACCACCCCCGCCTAAATAAAATTAGAATTTTGCAGCTCGGATACTACACATAGAACTCGAACGAAACTTTGCTAAAAACATACCCTATATATACCAAATAAAAGGGCCCAAACAGATTTTAGTTGCCGAACTCCAAATACCGGGTAAACAACCCCCGCCTAAATAAAATTAGAATTTTGCTGCTCGGATACTACACATAGAACTCGAACAGAACTTTGCTAAAAACATACCCTATATATACCGAATAAAAGGAACCAAACAGATTTTAGTTGCCGTACCCCACATAGCGGGTAAACCACCCCCGCCTAAATAAAATTAGAATTTTGCAGCTCGGATACTACACATAGAACTCGAACGAAACTTTGCTAAAAACATACCCTATATATACTGAATAAAAGGGCCCAAACAGATTTTAGTTGCCGAACTCCAAATACCGGGTAAACAACCCCCGCCTAAATAAAATTAGAATTTTGCTGCTCGGATACTACACATAGAACTCGAACAGAACTTTGCTAAAAACATACCCTATATATACCGAATAAAAGGACCCAAACAGATTTTAGTTGCCGTGCTCCACATAGCGGGTAAACCACCCCCGCCTAAATAAAATTAGAATTTTGCAGCTCGGATACTACACATAGAACTCGAACGAAACTTTGCTAAAAACATACCCTATATATACCGAATAAAAGGGCCCAAACAGATTTTAGTTGCCGAACTGCAAATACCGGGTAAACAACCCCCGCCTAAATAAAATTAGAATTTTGCTGCTCGGATACTACACATAGAACTCGAACAGAACTTTGCTAAAAACATACCCTATATATACCGAATAAAAGGACCCAAACAGATTTTAGTTGCCGTACTCCACATAGCGGGTAAACCACCCCCGCCTAAATAAAATTAGAATTTTGCAGCTCGGATACTACACATAGAACTCGAACGAAACTTTGCTAAAAACATACCCTATATATACCGAATAAAAGGGCCCAAACAGATTTTAGTTGCCGAACTCCAAATACCGGGTAAACAACCCCCGCCTAAATAAAATTAGAATTTTGCTGCTCGGATACTACACATAGAACTCGAACAGAACTTTGCTAAAAACATACCCTATATATACCGAATAAAAGGACCCAAACAGATTTTAGTTGCCGTACCCCACATAGCGGGTAAACCACCCCCGCCTAAATAAAATTAGAATTTTGCAGCTCGGATACTACACATAGAACTCGAACAAAACTTTGCTAAAAACATAGTCTATATATACCGAAGCAGCTCACATGCAATTAATAAAATTTTGCTCGAAGGATTATCAAAATTTTGAAGACAATATCGAACACAGCGGTTTGAAATCATCAGATAGTGAATTATTTAATGATAAATCAGAGAGCTTATACAGTAGCAGTCCTTTCTACATACATTTTAAACATTTTTTAAAGTCTACCATATCTACTCAGAAAGATATTAAAAATAAATGCTTTAATAAGATCTTCCTTGAGTTGATGCTGAACAAATATTTGCCATATTTTCCACTATGGAGCGGGGTTATGCTACAGTTTGGCAGGTATAATCTTAACAGATTAAGCAATGCTCCGGTTGAAAACTACTTCGGGTATTTGAAATCTAACTTATTAAATGAACAGAAAAATTTAAAATGTTCCAGATCTATTCGCATAGTACGGGAGCATATTTTATCACTATGTCGCGAATTAAGTTTTAAAATAGAGAAAACAGGATTGACAAGACCAACAAGCGTTATATTTGATAATAATGAAAAAACTTGGAAAAAGAAACCCAAAAAAACTCATACACACTTTTCGGGAAGATTTCTGAGACAGGGACATAATATCAGGCCTATTCCCTAACTTCAAATCGAATAGAAGTGACTCAAATCGAATAGAGGTAGGGCGATCGAATAGGAATGGTTTGCAATTCGTATTCCGTAACTCCGCTGGGCTTCGATCGTAGAAATAACCCAAGCCGCGTCGGTAGAAATCGAACACGATATGTACGAGCTCATCGAAGTTACTGAAAACGCATCGAACTTGCTGTGGCACCTGCGCAGTGCTGCAGTCAGTACGACTTTCGCGGTTTTTATGAGTTTAGACAGTTGTTTTTGTTTTGCGTTTGAACATTTATTTACTTATGTTTATGAAATAAATAATGACAGCGAACGAGGTAAATGCAGGCATTTTTCTTGGAGGAGAAATTAAACGGTGAATTCAATTATAAGTGTATATCACATGTAGTTAACCTATAAAATGTTTTTACTTTGTGAACCGGTACGAACTTTGTTTTAATTAATTTGATTTTGCAGGCAGCTGTTTCAGTTGGAAGACGTTCCATACGAGATAGGAGCAATCCCTTTAAAATTCCAGAAGGATTATTTATAAAATTATATCGGTTACCAACACATTTAGTTATCAATCTTATAAAACAGATTAGCGTGTTTTTGGTAGAACCACAAAGAACTACTGCTGTTCCAGATTATATTAAGGTCATTATAAAGTAGCAAAACATTCTGACAGAAAATCGGTAAAATTTATTCAGGCTAGTTTACATGCACGCGGGATGTTCGGCGTGATTATTTCCTGAATAAATAGATAAAATTCAGTTGGTGAAGCACTTTTAATAATCAGGCTAAAATTATTCACAACCGATTAAATTTTGACACATTTTAACAGCGGTTAAATTTTGACGTTTGAATTTTTATCATTATTAAATTGACAGAAACCATAGTGATTACGCATTACTATGGATATGAAGGAATAATCACTGTAATTTCTACCACCAACTGGAACTATTCATCCTCGTAACACTGCAAATAAATTGAAATAGCCGTTAGATTAGACCGTTGCTTGATCAGCTGTTTTTCAAACTGTACCTTTTCGTTCTGTGGCGCCTGTCGGACTCTGCGTTAAAGCTTATTATTGCTTGCTAATGCAGCGTTGCCAGATCTATGTAAACAGCCACCGATAGAAATCGTCTGAGCGCCAGTAACCGCCTTCTATTACGGTTAGGGAATACCACTAATCGTAAACTGTAGACGCAGTAGAAGTCGGTAATTTCGATTCGTAAACATTCCGATCCGATTTGACCACTTCTATTCGATTCAAGGAAAGTTAGGGAATAGGCCTGAATGCGTTAAAGCCTATTTTACCTGCAAATGAAGACTCTAACCGCAGTGAAATTCTACTGCTTGAAGATTTCACACAATGTACACACTGTGGTTTCGGCACTTTTGATAAAAAGACATCTTGGGTTCAATGCGACTCTTGTGACGGGTGGGTGCACCAAAATTGTGCCCTGTTTGAAAACAAGGAAATTATAGACATCAGTTTTACTTGTAAGTTATGTCAGAGCAGTGTAGTACATTCTCATTTACCACCAAATGGAAACATTTTATCTGAAAAATGCAGTAAGTTTTTGAAATCCATCACTCTTAATGAGCAACAAAAATCAGACATGGAAATTAACACAAGATCGCAAAGAACATCTTCCAAGTGGTTGGAAGAGCGTCGTAAGAGACTTACTTCGTCCAATTTCGGCAGCGTATGTAAACCTCGAACTACTTCCTCTCTCGAAAATCTTGCAAAATGTTTTCTTAGTAAAAAAATATTGCACAATAAGGCCATTATGTTCGGTATTGAAAATGAACAGTCGGCCCTATCCTGTTACGAAAACCAGAAGAAAAATAAAGTTAGTGCAGCTGGACTACATATCCACAAAACTTATCCTTTTTGGCAGCGTCGCCGGATGGCTTAGTAGATAACGACGGACTGGTGGAGATAAAGTGTCCATTTTCAATACGAAATGTCAATCCTCTAAAAGTACATCCAAACTACTTAGATACGGCCGGTAAATTGAAAAGTACGCATAATTATTATTATCAAATCGAAGGTCTTCTTGAAATTACAGATAGGCATTGGTGCGATTTTGTCATTTTTATTCAGAAAGGGATAAGTATAGAAAGAATTTATAGAGACAAACATTCTTGGGACACAATATTTTTAAAATTACAAGAATTTTATTATTTTTATTTATTACCACATATAACATCCCCTGGAATTTCTTTAACAGATGACGAGCGACGATGGACAGTTATCAAAGATTTACATTTTTTGGAGAATGGACTTGTAGATGATATAGATTATTACAAAATCTTAAAAAATGAACGAGGATATATTGTACCTACATATGAAAATACTAACTGCTTGTACAAGCTACACATACAAGATTATTGTACATTGAATGGCAATAATTGGTTAAATAATTATTTAATAGATTTGGTCTTGGAATTAATTAATAAAGATGAAATATTTCAGGTTATAGCGACAAACTACTCAACGACGATATTTACAGAAAATGAATATAGTGACTATTTTTTATCGATAACTCAAATTCACAAAAATTTATTAGTAATGCCAGTGCTGATGTATGGTAACCATTGGTGTTTGGCAATAACTGATCTTACAAAAAAAACTTTCAACTTTTTTGATCCTTACGGTAGCACACTGCCAAAGACTGAAAAGCAGTTGAAGATTTTCTTAAATTTCATAAAGTATTATAATTCAAATTATAATGAAAATATAACACAACGATATGAATATTGGACACCTGTCGTACCAAAACATATAATTCAAAAAGACGCCCATAATTGCGGCGTATTTATTCTGTATTTCTTCCACAATATCGTCATGGAAAAGCCGCTTACTATATCTGAAAACATAAACGTTTGGAGAAAATATTTAAAGGGATTTCTTTTACAAAAGGCATCTACTATGAGCAATAAGTGTTTGTTTTGTGGAGAAGGTGTTACCAAAGAAGCTTTCGAGAGATGCACTAAGTGTTTTCGAATTATACAGTTAAAGTATTTATTATCGGTCAACGAAAATAGTTTGACAAATAATATGTGCCATCTATGTCGTGAATATTAATAACACCAGTGTTTCGTACAATACGTTAGAAGTTATATTATGGTCAATCTCAAAATACTTGTAGGGCCTTCTAAACCAATATACGTAATACTCACAATACTAATTATTATTATAGGAAAAGGCAAGTCTAGTGGTAGCAAATTAGTATTTAAATAAACTCTAAAATTAGTATACTCTCAATATTATACTGAATTATTCCGATAGTTAATATAATTACTAACAGTACACAATAATAACATTTATTATATTAAGGTATATTATCTTCAGAATACCTCTAATGTCAGTAAACTTCTCATTTAAGTAGTTATTTCCTGCTGCAAACTTTCTCTAGTCTCCCAGATGTAGTATTATAATTACTAATTTATTAAACTGGGAACGCCTTTTCTGATTTGCAAAGTGCGACACCTAAAATCTGTTTGGGCCCTTTTATTCGGTATATATAAGGTATGTTTTTAGCAAAGTTTTGTTCGAGTTCTATGTGTAGTATCCGAGCTGCAAAATTCTAATGTTATTTAGGCGGGGGTGGTTTACCCGCTATGTGGAGTACGGCAACTAAAATCTGTTTGGATCCTTTTATTCGGTATATATAGGGTATGTTTTTAGCAAAGTTTCGTTCGAGTTCTATGTGTAGTATCCGAGCTGCAAAATTCTAATTTTATTTAGGCGGGGGTGGTTTACCCGCTATGTGGAGTACGGCAACTAAAATCTGTTTGAGCCCTTTTATTCGGTATATATAGGGTATGTTTTTAGCAAAGTTTCGTTCGAGTTCTATGTGTAGTATCCGAGCTGCAAAATTCTAATGTTATTTAGGCGGAGGTGGTTTACCCGGTATGTGGAGTACGGCAACTAAAATCTGTTTGGATCCTTTTATTCGGTATATATAGGGTATGTTTTTAGCAAAGTTTCGTTCGAGTTCTATGTGTAGTATCCGAGCTGCAAAATTCTAATGTTATTTAGGCGGAGGTGGTTTACCCGCTATGTGGAGTACGGCAACTAAAATCTGTTTGGATCCTTTTATTCGGTATATATAGGGTATGTTTTTAGCAAAGTTTCGTTCGAGTTCTATGTGTAGTATCCGAGCTGCAAAATTCTAATTTTATTTAGGCGGGGGTGGTTTACCCGCTATGTGGAGTACGGCAACTAAAATCTGTTTGGGCCCTTTTATTCGGTATATATAGCGTATGTTTTTAGCAAAGTTTCGTTCGAGTTCTATGTGTAGTATCCGAGCTGCAAAATTCTAATTTTATTTAGGCGGGGGTGGTTTACCCGCTATGTGGAGTACGGCAACTAAAATCTGTTTGGGCCCTTTTATTCGGTATATATAGCGTATGTTTTTAGCAAAGTTTCGTTCGAGTTCTATGTGTAGTATCCGAGCTGCAAAATTCTAATTTTATTTAGGCGGGGGTGGTTTACCCGCTATGTGGAGTACGGCAACTAAAATCTGTTTGGGCCCTTTTATTCGGTATATATAGGGTATGTTTTTAGCAAAGTTTCGTTCGAGTTCTATGTGTAGTATCCGAGCAGCAAAATTCTAATTTTATTTAGGCGGGGGTAGTTTACCCGCTATGTGGAGTACGGCAATTATATTCGGTTTGGGCCCATTTGTTCGGTATATAGAGGGCAGGTTTTTAGAAAAGTTTCTTTCGGGGTCTATGTGTAGCATTCGAGCTGAAAAATTATTATTTATTTTGCCCGATATGTGAAGTATCTTTTTATGCGCCGGCATTTTTCATGTGTAGCACCTAAAAGGCTTTATTCGGTTCGCAAATTCCTTAATTGAGTTGAATGTGGTATTAGTTTCATTCTCTATAATTTTTTGTATATCTATGAGCTCTTCGGTAATATTCGTCACTTTTGGCTGCTACCTTCTGGCTGCCATCTTCACACCGGTTGTGCAGCTCATAGTCTTAATTGAGTTGTCAATGATGCTGCGAAAAGTTCGCTTGAAGTAACAAATTTCTTTGCTATTATTCAAGAAATATATGTTTTTTTTTCAGCCTCCACCTACCGTTGGCATATTCTCATGAAAGAACTTCCTACCATAACTGTAAAACCTTTATCTGATACACGGTGGGAGAGTAGAATCGATGCCATTAAAACCCTTAGATTTAATTTAGAAAAAATTTATGATGCTCTCTTTTCCCTTTATAATGATACATCAAGAGACAATGACACAAAAAACCTTGCAAAGTCACTAATTAATAAAATAAAATCATATAAATTTGTGTGTTCTCTAGTAATTTGGTACAATATTTTATCAAAAATAAACACTGTAAGCAAAATCATGCAAAAATCTAATATTATTTTACCAGAAACTGTAAAAATGTTGACAGAAATTCAAATTTTTTTCATTGAAATACGATCTGAAGGTAGTTTTACAGCTATGCTTAATGAGGCAAAAAAAATTGCTGAAGATATAGACTGCGAAAGTGTTTTTCCAGCTGTAGGCTTGGTTAGACCGAGAAAAGCAAAGGTTTTTTTTGATTATGAACATAGAGATGAATCAATCGAATCACCAGAGTTGAATTTCAAAGTCAATTTTTATTTTTATATTCTTGATATAGTAATATCAAAATTAAATGACAGATTTGAACAGTTAAACGAGTGCAACTCCTATTTTGGCTTTTTAAATAATTTAGGCTCTTTATCTATAGATAAAGAAGAATTAATGAAATGTATGGATTTACAAATTAAATTAACCGATTCATCTACAAAACAAATGGATGTTAATGCAATTGATTTGTGCAATGAAATTGAAATATTGTCCATTTATAATAAAAGCAATACGACTTCGGCCAAGGAAACTTTAGAATACCTTGTGGCTAATGATTTAATTAGCACTTTCCCGAATTTATCTGTAGCCCTACGAATTTTTTTAACGATGCCTGTCACTGTGGCTCATGGTGAGAGATCGTTTTCAAAATTAAAAATAATTAAAAACTATTTGAGATCTACTATGAGCCAGAACAGACTTATAAATTTGGCTGTAATAAGCATCGAGGAAGAGATCTGCCAGGCGTTAGATATGACGGATTTAATACGAGAATTTGCAATTAAAAAAGCAAGAAAAGTCGCTTTTGATATTTAAATTTAGAATTTATGTAGTTTTTAGTTCATGTTTATAACTTCTAAGTTACTAATAATAAATAATTTAAGCAATACTTTGTTTTATAACTATTAAAGCATTATGTTAGTTGTTTTAAATATTTAATTTTTTAATTTATACAAATAATAAAGTTTATAATAACCTTTATATATTTTTATTTTTTAAAACAAGTTACAGTTATCAAGGCAACGCAGAATTTTAAAATTAACACTATTTACGTCTAAGGAGCTATACGCTATAGGGGCGGCAAACTATATCTTGCACCCGGGCGGCAGATACCCTTGGCTCGGCCCTGGCTATACACCTCCTTACGGTGCTGTTTAGTTTACTCAATCTAATTAAATCGGGTAGTTTTTAAATTATTTAAGCTTCTATGATCTTATTCTTGTATTGAAATAACTTTTCATTTTAATAAGTTAATGTTATATATGTATACGGGTGAGTTTTTTTTTCATTATCACTATAGGGATCTCGGAAATCGTGAAAGATAGAAGGTTGGTTAAATGGAGAAAGAATTTCAGTTTTATGAGCTTATTCTAGATATGCTTTTGTTTCTTTGAAAAAATCCAAGGCCTACTAGATACAAGCAAAATATTAAAATTACTTAATTTCTTAAAGTCGGTCTAGCGCCGTTATTATTGAAAATAGAAAAACAATAATAAGAATAAAAGTTTTAGCTATTTTTACAGTGTTTATCTTAGAGTTATTAGTTTTCTTCTAGCTTTCATAGTTTTTCAGTTATAACATTAAGTTACATTTTTTTAAATAGCAACCATAGTTGGTTTAGACATTTCTAAAAAGAGCATATCTCGTTTGCTAAATAGAGAAAGAATTGCAGTTTTATGAGCTTATTCAAAGAGTGCTTTTGTTTCTTTTAAAAAATCCAAGGCCTACTAGATATAAGCAAAACATGAAAATTACTTAATCTTTTAAAGCCTGTCTAGCGCCGTTATTATTGAAAATAGAAAAAATAATAAGAATAAAAGTTTTAGCTATTTTTAGGGTGTGTATCTTACACTTATTAATTTCCTTCTAGTTTTCATAGTTTTTGTTTTCGTCATTTTCTTATTAGGAAAATTATTATAAAAGAATTATTTGTCAAAATAGGTATAACAAACCTTAAGTCATTTTAAGCGGAAAAGTGAGCTCTTTTTAGAAATGTCTAAGCCAACTATGATTACCATTTACAAAAATGTAACTTAATGTTATAACTCAAAAACTATAAAAGCTAGAAGAAAACTAATAAGTGTAAGAGAAACACCGTAAAATAGCTAAAACTTTTATTCTTATATTTTTTTTCTATTTTCAATAATAACGGCGCTAGATCGACTTTAAGAAATTAAGTAATTTTAATATTTTGCTTGTATCTAGTAAGCCTTGGATTTTTTCAAAGAAACAAAAGCACATCTCGAATAAGCTCATAAAACTGCAATTCTTTCTCCATTTAACCAACCTTCTATCTTTCACGGTTTCCGAGATCCCTATAGTGATAATGAAAAAAAACTCACCCTGTATATGCCCTTTTATAAATTTTCTATTTAGTTTATTTCTCGTTTGCTAGCTCTATGAGCTATGAGGTCCATGCATATTCAAATCAGCACACTAAAAAAAAATATTTATAAATTATGGCATTTATACAATTGTCAAAGTGAAAACTTCATGAAAGTGAAAAGTCAACCAAATGATATCTGTTACACATAGTTATTATTATATCAAATATCTATTAAAGTAGGTAGTTGTTTCAAATAATGTTTTATTTACGTATACCTGTCACAAACTCCACTTAATACGTCAGCTCGATGTTTTGATCCAGTTCTTGTATAAGCAAGCTTCCTACACTGCACCGTCGGAACTGCTAAGTAAATAAGCTCAATGCAACGTAATAGTAATTTACGATACAAGTAACGTTATCAAGGTTTTTACATTACAAGAGAATAGTTTGAATGAACGAGCGACGTTAGGAGCGAGTTCTTTAAAATTCTCGAGTAATGTAGAAAGCGAATAACGTTACGTATATCGTAACACGGTTTATTTTATCCTAAAATACTAATCTTGAAAAAATAGGAAAAATGGTTATTAATGACACAACAGCGAGTGGTGGTATCACTAGTAAAATAAAAACTCAATACTGTATTGGTGGTAGCACTGTCAGGTTATGTTAAATTTGAGATTTTCAGGTTAACTTTTGCGTCAGTTTGTGTCAAATAACAAACAAAACCTAACCTACTAACATCGAATTTGACATAGACTGACAATACATTTCAGTGCTGTCAACATGTGATTAATGCTAATAAAGTATCGTTATGTTATTTTTCTTAACAACACTAGTGTTGTTAAATGCATCTTAACGCAACTCGTTGCGAAGGAGTTATTGTCATAATAACATAATAGGATAAAATAAATGATTATACGCATATTAGTAGTAACGGTCAGGTATCATTAATTGATTTAGTTTTGAGTAATTACAACAAAATTATTAATGTATCGGTATTACGCCAACCAGTCTTCAATAACCATTCGTTGATAAAAATAAACGTCAAAGGGAAGGATGGGGCAAGACAGGGAGTAAGAAAAATCATAAGAGAAAAAATTACTGAGACTAATCTAAATACATTCAGGGAGAGAGTTAAAAATATACCATTTAATTATAGAAGTAATGTAGACGCAAAATTTTGTAAATTTAATAGTAGTATGCTAGATATAATTAATGAAGTGAGCCCAAAGAAAATAATTCAGTTAAAAAATAGTAAATCATGGTTTAGTGAGGAGATTAAAACAATAGTAAGGACACGTGATATAAAATACAAAAAATTTCTATTAACTAAAGAGAGAGATGACTGGGAAGAATATAGACTGTATAGAAATTATGTAACTAATAGCATTAGGGAGGAAAAAAAGTTGTATTATGAAAGGCTTATTGATGGTAACAAAGGGGATAGTAAATTAATGTGGAAGACCTTAAAAAGTGTTATAGCAGGTAATAGCAAGGAAAATTATAATAGGATAGAAATATATGGTATTAAATATGAAGATCCAGAAGAAATTGTAGATAAACTTAATATGTATTATGTAGA